>OX377202.1:104578442-104768293 GCA_947396885.1 Heligmosomoides polygyrus polygyrus | reverse complement strand
TCAGGAAATTTGTAGATCCCGCTTCTCTAGGACTCCTGGGGTTTGACAAAAACAAAAACTCAGCGAGGCTACAACGTAAGAAAGCCACGAGACTCTCGAGGAAGCCCAGGGTCTCGTTATGGGATGGACCCCCCATTTGGATTGCACTGAAAGTTAATTCGACATGACAAAGAAAAGAACAATAACAGGTGACGGTCGTTATAAACGAGGACACCAGTCAGCTAGCTCAGTTGTAGTCGTGATGGCAGTAAGCGTAGGTGCTACAAAGGCACGATTATAAGACACATTCAGAAGTGGGAAAGAGAGGTGAATCGAGATCGACATGGGTGGCCACCACACGGAGGGAAATCGAACTTTTGACTGGGTGTGAATCCATGATCAATTCATCTCGGCCCCACATTGCGACTCGTTGTGCTAACATTTACACCGGCAGTAAGGCCAGAGCTCCTGGAAAAATCACTCTGAGTAGTGGCACTCTCAATAGGCTTAGATCGCAGTATCACCTCAAGCTGCGCAACCGAAGCCGTTAACAGGGCTTTCTTCCGCCAACATTTCAACATAGCCAACTTCGGTAGGCATCAGAAAGGGCAGCTGGATCCAAGAATCGTTTAACGTCACAGCAGGATCAAAGCTTAGTGAAAGAAGTGAACCAACGGCCGACCGCGAGGAAGCCAACTAAAGTTACTGTGCTAGATTGGTCCAAAAATTATGTTGGATTTGTGCATCACATTGAAATTGTAAAGTCTCCGCTAAGACACTAACTTACTAGCTCAAAAAACGCATGCGAATCCGTATGGCCGGCAGCAGAGTCTTGCGGGTGCCGCCGACCCGCCATGACAACGGCGAGTGGTGCGATACCCGCAGGGTTACTGTACGCATTATTGCGTACTTTTGCCGGCAGTTGCGACCTCTAAGAATGCCAGAGATTTTATTTATTTATTTATTTATTTATTTATTCAGGCATAGACGAAAGTCTAGCGTAAACAGCGTTAAAAACAACAACAAACCATCAGTTACACGGATATATAACGTAAATCAAGCAGCGCAACATCAATAATATCAGTCATCAAGAAATTCCGGATTACCCAACAAACCTTCTACACGCTTGAGCAGACAGCATCGTCAAATCATCATACTTGCCAAGCTACAAGTTGAATTCCTTAAGAATCCTGTAGGTTATGAAGTCTGACCTGACTCGTGATTTAGCGACAGAGACCTGAAGTTTGAGCTTTCCTCTTACCGATTTCGTCAGCGACCCATTAACGAAATCATCTGGATTGATTGATAGCTTCTTGGCCAGAATTTTATACATCATGATAACATCAGCCATTTTTCTTCTTTTGCTTAGAGATGGGAGACCAAAAGACGCAGACCGTTGAGAACCATATTGGGAATCGAACTGTAATCCACAGAGAAACATCTCATCATAAGTTTCCTGGTGAAGCTGTTTTGGATGCTTTCCAAGAGATCAATATCCCTCTTCTTAGTGGGGTTGAACACGGTTGTCCCGGTTTCCACGATAGGTCGTACATAGGTTTTAAAGGCCTTTATGTACACCTCTGGAAGTCTGCATTTCAGAACTCTGAATAGGTTATAAATGCGAAAACTGGCTTTTTTCACCAAGAGTCTGCAGTGTTTTGAAAAGCATAGGTCACTCGTTATAACAAAACCCAAATCCCGAACTTCGTCAACTTTTTCTAAGGCCTGACCATTAATCCTGTACGTCGGTGAATGAATGTGATTTTTAGACCCAATCACTAAAAGGTGCGTTTTCTCAGTTGCGAGAGGTAATTCCCATTTATCTGACCAGGAGCTCATGAAATCGATCGCCGTCTGAAGATCCATTGAATCATCGGTGGTACGGATAGTTTTGTAGATATTTACATCATCAGCGTACATTTTACATTTGACCCCTAGGCTAGCAATGCTGTTTGAGAGTTCGTACGTGTACAGCAGGAATAAGATTGGGGATAATACCCCACCTTGGTGAACACCGCTAAATGTGGGAAAGACCTTGGAGTACTGGCCTTTAATCTTAACCTGGTAAGTCCTTCTGCTTAAAAATTGCCGTACCCAGCTCACGATCATAGGATGAATTCCTACCGCCTCCATCTTGACAACCAATTTCTCAACCGGGACTTTGTCAAAAGCTTTCGAGAAGTCAAAATACACTACGTCTGAACGACTTTTGTCTTCCAGTGCTTTCGACCAGTCATTTAATGAGGTGAGAACGGCTGTTTCCACAGACCTGCCTTTCAGAAACCCGTATTGACTGTCAGATATTACACCATGAGCATCAAGGTGCAATAAGACATGTCGCTTGAGAATTTTTTCAAAAGTTCTCGCAAAAACTGAGGTGATACTGACAGGTCGGTAGTTTCTAGGATCATTTTATGGAGCCTTTTTTGAAATTGGGGTGACAAATGCGTGCTTCCACCTGATGTAGTAAGCAGAACGCTTGTTCCTTTTGTGAAGAGGCGTTTTCTAAGCCAAGTTAGGTGTTCTTGAATGTAAGCCCCGAAATCTAATAGAATACGCCTCCCGCCTTCACTCAACAATTCTGTATCATTCAGCTAATAGCTTTGCAAGTAATGTGCTTGTAATAAAGTTCAAAGGATAAAAACTATAAAGGACGGCGTTAGTCAATTCCCACTTGGGATGCGCCATACATTCTGCTTCTAAGGGATATCGTGAAGGCAACTTGAAATCGTATTTCAGCCATACAATGACATTCGCTGGCCAGCCCATTGAAAAGTCAGTGTTCTCTATTAATGTAGGATTCTTTTGGAGTACTACACGTCCAATGTCCATGTGGACGCCATCAAAACAAGGCGGCACCACTTACATAAAATGGGAGCAAAAAAGAATTACAGAACAAGCGTCATCAGAAACGACTTATCTCTAGCTACTCAAACTGAAGGATTGGCTCAAAATATTCAAAAAGCATCGAAAAACTTTTTTGGTCCGCGTTGTTTAAACTTGGAGTGAACAGCCTGCGTCAGATCTCCATTGTCCGCCGAAAACCTGTATCACCTGTATCACCTGTCGTCCCGTTAATCATCGACTTGCTCGAGCGGGCGCCAGCAGCGTCTCCATTCGTCCCTGTCGCGTGCCAGAGTGCTCCAATGGATCCTCCTCGCTCGAGGGACACGAAGAGCGTCATATCGGTCGTTCAGGGCTTTCACGAAGAAGTCCGACCAACGCGTTGGTGGGCGTCCTGGTGTCGACGTTGTCGCATGGGCCAAGTCGTCGAAAATTAGGTGGGCCGGCCACGTCAAAAGAACACCGCCGAAAACATTCATCTGAAATTGAAAAATATCGATAAACAGAAAGCACTTGTGTAATATTCACTACCAAGTGGTCTTGCCCAGTAGAGAATATTTCGCTTGGACTCATAATATCCCCTGCCCCCTTAAAAAACAATTCCTTCTCATGTAGTTCACTCAAAGAAGGCGCTTCTGCTAATCCTTCGCCTCCATCACCTGTCATCCAGTAAGGTGATCATCGAGTTGCTCAAACGGGCGTCAGCAACGTCTCCATTCGAGCATGTCACGGCCCAGAGTGCTACAATGGATCGTCCTCGCCAGAACGACATGAAGCGTCATATCGTTCGTTCAGGGCTTTCACGAAGAAGTCCGGTCAACGCTTTCTATCCGTTAATCCTTTTTCTGCTGCACGTGTAGTTGGAGCTCCATACGGCGCGAAAATGATGGCCGACTCTGACCTACGTCCCGTATTCTGAGAGTGGTCTCAGTTGTTTTTGCCTTTCTTCTATTTTCTGAACATCTGTTTATGTCCATCAAATTGCCGTGGACATTTTTACTGCTGCATATCTGAGTGGAGATTTTGATGCGAAAATAGTGGCCGCCGCTGCATAGCTACCCTTCCTGAGGTCACAGAATGGAAGTCCTTGCTCTGTTCATTTGTTCTGGGGCCGGATTCATCAACGACTTACAGAAATTTAACAGAGACAGCCGAAATCCCTGACAGCGCGGCTTGATATGAGAGATTTCGGCTGTAATTTCCCCTTTGAATTGCTGTAAGTCGTTGATGAATCCGGCCCCTGATATCCATTTTGCGCTTAATCTACCTTATATCTCAGCGGAAGGTTTTATTTGCGTGATTAAAGTGGCATGCTGTGAGCTGTTGTCTTCACTATCATCCGATTGTTTAGATGCTCCCTTGAAGATCTTTGTTTATGCTATTCTGATGTATTTGTGCTTTCATTTGACATGTGAGCTACAGCTAGACCTACAGGCGCTTTTCTGACGTTGCGAAAATAATGGCTGCTTGGTCCGACCCTACTGGCGATCCAGATTTGTCCAGGGGCCAGATTCATCAACCGCTTACCGCCCTCAAACGGTGAAAATACCGTCAAAACCTGGTGTTAATCAATGTCAATCATGAGGTTCGGCAGTATTCTCACCGTTAGAGGGCGGTAAGCGGTTGATGGATCTGGCCCCAGTTGGAAAAAGTTCTGTTTTATTCGAAGTACATTTCCACACCACGGATCTCCCTCGATAGAGAGCCTTCGGGCTCTCTTGTTAAGAGGGATCTCGGGCCGCTTGTCGCAGGGCCACGTGGCGCGTCCCCGGGTGGTGGATAGGGGAATTAAACGCGAACCAAATGCGACCGTGTACTGCCCAGAGACGCAGGTGGGATGCAGGGGATGGACTCCTTGCTCCTGCTGTGTCGGGTCGACGCGTTCCTTGTGCGTGGGAGCGGCATGTTCGTGCACAGTGTGCGCGGACGTGTCCGTGACTGTGCGGATTGTAACTGTGTCGGCTCGGCCAAAAGCTTGCACTCGGTAGACTGGGAGTACATGTAAGGCGATTCGAGGCCGCCTTAAGTCTCGCCCCGTCCCTTCGGGCAGTCTGGCTGGCTGCCCGGAGTTCTTCGCCCGCACGACAGAGCCCGACTAGCTACCCGTGTGTACTCAAGTCAAATACAGCAGCACTAAAGGGCCTCATTCCCCTGACCCCGAAAGAGCCCCCATTTCTGCAGCGATGGGAAGGACGAGTACGGAGAGGCTGCTAAAATCTCAGGGCCTAACCAGGCTGCGCAAATTGAGAAGGACTAGGATGACGATCTGTACTTACAACGCCCGCACGCTTGCGTCGGAAGCATCCGTCGAGGACCTGATGATGCAAGCCAGGAAGATCAAGTACGACGTCATCGGACTGACCGAGACGAGAAGACACCACCCCCTGCACGCCGCCTACGACTCCGGAGAAGAACTGTTCCTCGGAACATGCGACAGCAGAGGAGTAGGCGGCGTTGGTGTCCTCGTCAACACGCACTTGGCCATGAACATCGATTCGTACGAGTCTCTGACAAGCCGAATCGGACGTCTGCGACTGAAGCGATGTGGCTCCGTGCCAGCTTTGACTGTATTCGTCGCGTATGCCCCAACATCCGACTACGACGACGAAGAGGTCGAAGCCTTCTACGTGGAGCTGGAGAACTTCTATAAGGAAGATCACACCTTCTACAAGGTGATCGTCGGCGACTTCAACGCCAAAATCGGACCGCGAAGGTCGCCGGAAGAACTTCACATCGGACCCCACGGTTTGGAGTGGAACGAGCAAGGTGAAAGGCTGTCTGAGTTTATCATGTCGACCAAGACCATCCATGGAAACTCGCAGTTCCAGAAGCCTCCCTCCCTACGATGGACCTGGGAATCTCCCGGTGGCCAGTTCCACAACGAGATCGACCACATCATCTTCAACCGCAAATATTGCCTGACCGACGTCTCCGTTGTCCCCAAGTTCTACACGGGATCGGACCACCGCCTCCTTCGCGCAAGGTTCCGCTTTTCGCGTCAAGGAGAGAAGGCCGCGAAGTTCAAGAAGAGGAGTCCCAGAACGACCATCAACTGGGACCTCTACACCTCTCTTGCCGGTCTTTGGGAAGATGCCGTCATGGACAACGTCGACGAGGAATACGACCGCTTCGTGCACCATCTCCACGATAGTGCTAAGGGAGCCGAGAGCTTGAAGACCACCAAGAGACGTCTGTCTCCGGAAACTCTCGAGCTGATACGCCAGCGTGGAGCAGCACGAGCGTCAGGCAACCACCAACTGACGTCCGAGCTTGCGAAGCTATGCAGAGAGGCGATAAAGGAGGTTCTTAAGGAGAGAAGGGCGGAAGTGTTGGCTGAAGCTGCAGAGGCAGGGTTGAGCATCCGCAATGCCCGCCGGAACTTCGCCAACTTCAAGACCAAGATGACAGCTCTCCGACGTCCCGACGGAACCGTCACCTCTTCCAGAAGGACCATGGAGAGGGTCATCCACGACTTCTACTCCGATCTCTTCGATAGCCACGTCCACCTGCCTCCATGCCATCTTCCGCAGGATGGATACGTCGTCCCCTCTGTTCTCTCTTCCGAAATCCGACACGCCATCTCGTCGGTGAAGAAACGTACAGCACCCGGTTCTGACAGGATCAGAGCTGAACACCTGAAGAACCTCCCGCCAGCGCTCATCAACACCCTGGCGCGGCTCTTCACACGTTACCTGTCGGAGTGCAAGGTTCCATCTCAGTGGAAGACCAGCAGAACCGTCTTGCTGTACAAGAAGGGAGACGTGCACGACATTGGCAACTATCGCCCGATCTGCCTGCTGTCCGTAGTCTACAAGCTGTTCACTCGAGTCATCCTGAATAGGATTAGCAGAACGCTGGACGAAGGACAGCCATGCGAGCAAGCAGGATTTCGGAGAGGATTCAGCACGATCGACCACATACACACCATTACGAAGCTCATCGAAGTGTCGCGAGAGTACAAGCTGCCGCTGTGCCTTACGTTCATCGACCTGAAGAAGGCATTCGACTCTGTCGAAACTGAAGCGGTCATCGAAGCCCTGCTCACTCAGGGCGTTCCTACTCAGTACATCAGAGTCCTTCGAGAGCTGTACAGTGGATTCACGACCAAGATCTCACCATTCTACAATGACGTCGTCGTCGACGTGAAGAGAGGGGTTCGGCAAGGGGATACCATATCCCCGAAACTCTTCAGCGCCACTCTCGAAAACGTCATGCGCGAACTAGAATGGGAAGACATGGGAGTGAAGGTCGACGGCCGGCAACTACATCATCTTCGCTTCGCTGACGACATCGTGCTCATAACACCGAGCATCAGCCAGGCGGAGTGAATGCTGGCCGACTTCGATCGTGTATGTGGGAACGTAGGACTGCAGCTGAATCTTACGAAAACGATGTTCATGAGGAACGGATGGGTTTCTGATGCCCCATTCTCGCTCAACGGAACGAACATCTCCGAATGCTCCAGCTATGTGTATCTGGGTCGCGAAGTCAACATGGCCAACGACCTAGCACCAGAGCTGAGCAGGAGGAAAAGAGCGGCTTGGGGAGCTTTCAAGAGCGTCGAAGAAGTCGCGAAGAAGACGAAGAACGTCCGACTCTGCGCCCACCTATTCGACTCCACTGTTCTTCCTGCCCTAACATACGCCTCAGAGACCTGGGCTATACGAAAGCAGGATGAACACGCGATCAGCGTCGCGCAGCGTGGAATCGAGAGGACGATGCTCGGAGTGAAACGACTCACGCA
Organism: Heligmosomoides polygyrus polygyrus; assembly: GCA_947396885.1. Lineage (NCBI taxonomy): Eukaryota > Metazoa > Nematoda > Chromadorea > Rhabditida > Heligmosomidae > Heligmosomoides > Heligmosomoides polygyrus. The sequence goes on along the minus strand of OX377202.1, from coordinate 104,760,726 downwards.
AGTGAGAGAAGGCCTCCGGAGTTCCGAGCTTCGCCGACGTTCGAAGATCGGAGACGCTGTCGCGTGGGCCAAGTTGTCGAAAATTAGGTGGGCCGGCCACGTAATGCGCTTCGCAGACACCCGCTGGACGAGAGCCATCACCGACTGGATTCCGCGGGATGTCAAAAGAACACCAGGACGCTCACCAACGCGTTGGTCGGACTTCTTCGTTAAAGCCCTGAACGACCGATATGACGCTCTTCGTGTCCCTCGAGCGAGGAGGATCCATTGGACCACTCTGGCACGCGACAGGGACGAATGGAGACGCTGCTGGCACCCGCTCGAGCAATTCGATGATCAACGGGACGACAGGTGATACAGGTGACATTTCCACAGAAGGGAGATGCCTCAGTTCACCTGTCGTCCCGTTGATCATCGACTTGCTCGAGCGGGCGCCAGCAGCGTCTCCATTTGTCACTGTCGCGTGCCAGAGTGGTCCAATGGATCCTCCTCGCTCGAGGAACACGAAGAGCGTCATAGCGGTCGTTCAGGGCTTTCACGAAGAAGTCCGACCAACGCGTTGGTGGGCATCCTGGTGTTTTCTTGGAATTCCGCAAAATCTTGTTGGTGACGGGTCTCGTCCAGCGGGTGCCTGCGAAGGGCATTACGTGGCCGGCCCAACTAATTTTTGATGAGTTGGCCCATGCGACAGGGCTCTGATCTTCGAACGTCGACCAAGCTCGGAACTCCGGCGGCCTTCTCTCCCTTGCGTGAAGGGACAGTGGAGTCGAATAGGGGGAGGGCACGGAGTCGGACGTTCTTCGTCTTCTTCGCGACTTTTTCGACGCTCTTGAAAGCTCCCCAAGCCGCTCGTTTCCTCCTGCTCAGCTCCGGCGCTAGGTCGTTGGCCATGTTGACTTCGCGACCCAGATACACGTAGCTGGAGCATTCGGAGAACTTTGTTCCGTTAAGCGAGAATGGGGCATCAGAAACTTGTCCGTTTCTCATGAACATCGTCTTCGAATGATTCAGCTTCAGTCCTGTGTTCCCACATGGTAGTCCTATTGTTTTGAGATCACCGTACGGGTCTCATACAGGTCGGCCTAGGGCAAGAACCTGCGGTGTCTAGGACGCGCTGTAGAGTACCAGAAGGCATTTGGGAGCCGCCTAGTTGAGGTGTTGTTATCGATCATCCTATAGCCATCCTATAGCTGCTGGTTTGCTCTCATGACACTATTTGTTTCTTCCTAAGTCTATATCCTCAGTGCGTACTGTTTTCTTCCTGAAGATTGCTTCCCGTAAACAACGGGTTCCAGACGTTCTCTCTTAAGCATCTCGTAGAACAGACAAAAGTAATGTTGGACTGCGATAGATTTATTCATTCCTTATAGGGCCCATATTGCCTGCGATTAAAACAAAATGTAAAAGGAGACTTGCTTCGAAGTCAACGGAATCCCAGATATGAAAGTCCCAGATAACCCCTATAGACAGAGTTTGGACAAAAACGGTGACCATGACCTTACAATTGGTCAACAATACCTACTGTAACTTTCCGTACTGCAGCATAATACCAACGACGGATGTCAGACTCGTGATCAGGACCCCAAATAACCCCCTAGACGAAGTTGCAGCGAAATTGGCGATTATAACCTCGACAGCCGTAGTCACCCGTATCTGATGTGTGACCTACCGCAATCGGCCGAAATTTCAAAAACGGATGTCAGATTCGTAATCAGCACGCCAAATACCCCCCCCCCCCCCCGTGGGCGAGGTTTAGGCGAAAATAGAATAGTGTCTTAATGGCGATTTAAATCAGCTCATCTCCTACACACTTATTTTATTCTGAGTTGGTAGGTAAGGTTTTACCGTGAGCTGTGCTTCACTCACTTCTCTCACTTCTTGTATTATACAACGTTTTGTGTTTTTCAATGAATGTTAAACAGTGACCTCACAGCAGGTGCGGGTGACTAGGGCTGTCGAGGTCATAATCACTTATTTCGGCAAGACTTCTCGCGGGGGGGGGGGGGGGGGGGTGGGTTATTTTGAGTGCTGTTCATGAATCTGACGTACGTTTTTGGTATTACGCTGGAGTGCGGGAAGTTACGGTATGTATGGGTGACTAATGGTAAGATCATGGTCATCGTTTTCGCCCAACTTTTGTCTATAGGGGTTATCTGGGGTGCTGATCACGAATCTGACCAATTTGACAATTTAGAGTGAAATAAATCTGTAGGAGATGTGTAGGAAGGAAATTGGTAAAGAAGGCAGCGGTCATGAAAGGCTGCAAAAGTAGTGCATAGCACGGGGGTCGAACATCTGGCCTAGCACCCGTAAAGCAGCGTCGCAACCTGCTGGGCCAAGACTCGCTTGCCGCACAAACCTTTCCCACGTACTATATGTCCGCGCACGCACGTATGCTCGTTTGCACCCCACCTTCGAAGGCCCGTAGCTCCTTTGTTTCAAGGGCTCAACAAAAACGAAACATGTTTTTCTACTATACGAAGGGTGGAGATTCTCGCAGTACTCTCCATCTTCCCCGTTCGGACCTACGCCTGAGACCCTTCCCTGGCTAGTTCTATATTTGTCCTGTTTCGTAGGAGCGCCAAACGGAAAAAATGACTGTAGGAGGATTTCAGATCATGCCTAAGAAAGCCACAGCGCCAACAGAGGTGCCGACGCCTCAATCAAGTCCCAAGTCTCGATCGGATATTCCACGAAATGCGAGAAGAAAGGAGCAGTCTGTCGATAGGGAGCGAATCGGCAACTTGGCGATGAAGGTCATTCCCCGAATGGAGAGCTGCGGAGGCATAAAGAAGCTTCCTATGAGACTGAGTGAAGGTGAGTTAGTCAGCCAGCAGGATCTGCGTTGATAACTCAGTAACCCTATTCAGAAGTCTTCCACCCAGTTGTATCCAGCGATGGCGTGCAGTTCTGTGTCGGTTGTGGAAAACACGGGGTATTCCGGCTGAGAGACCACATCGTTTTTCAGCATCCAGAAGTCAAGAGGGGTACTGACCTCTACAAAGTAACTTACCACTTCGCTTATATACTGTTGGATTTAGTACGCCGGCTTTTTAAAGAGGTTTCTGTGAAAGAAAGCTTTAGATGTTTGAACAAGTTGGAAGAGGATTCCTGGAGAGGATGAAGGGAGCATCGGTGAACTTGGAGCGGATTCCTGCTCCAGTGACACCGAGGGAGTGCGAAATTTTCAATGCCTTCAAAGCGCAGATCTATGAGGGAGGCATACCAATGCTCGGGGTTGGTGTTTGTTATTTGGGGGCATTTTTACAACCTTTCTCGATCGGTTTTACTACGATTTGCAAAATTTCAGTCACCACATGCTTCACCGAGCCACCTACATGAAGAAGAGATTGCATGTGAGCGTTTTCGTGGATGTGTTCCAATATCTTGTCGATTATCTGATTGTTAAGGCAACGACGACGGACTCTGCCTTGAAGCTCCTTGGAATGATCCATCTCCAAGCATCGAGGTAAGAAGAACAAGAGGGTAAGAAGAAGAACAGATACAGACCAAACAGCTGTTCTCTCCGCTCATTAGGAAGGCGCCGTCTACCGCTACCAATACCATTATGCCCTTAACACGGGTACATCTCATTTATTTCTCACCCATGAGAAGGGAAACTATTTTCTCCAAACAGTGAAGACCTAGAATTTATTATATATTCGAATTTAAATGCTCAAATTCGAATGAAAATTATTCGAATACTTATTCGAATGGGTCATTCGAGCATAAGTCTACAGTGTTTCAAATCTATGTATCCACTCCAAAACTTGCCCATATCTCGTTTCGCGTTTATTTACGCAGGCCCGCTCTAGCTCCACTAGATTCCTCGTAGTCGAAAATAGGTAACCACTTATTTTCAGAGATTTTGTTCGTCTCATACGAGAATCAGACTTTTTTGAAGAAAATTGGTCGAAAATTAGCGTTTCAAAAGTATGTATCCACTTGTGAAAAACAAACTTTTTACTAAATTCAGAAGTCGATCGGACCACCATTATTTCTTATAACATCATGCATCGTATTAGTCATGCTACTGACAAGGTTCTGGATGATTTTGTATTCGTTGGTGTGTTGGTGTGTATTCGTTTGTGTTCCACGTAATCAAAATTGCCATCACGTCATTGAACTGTCGGTTATTCGCATAGAATCGTAGAACCACGACCCCTCACAAGTTCTCCATTAGGCTGCTGTCAGGAGAACAAGCCGGTCAGTCCGTTACTTGAATGTTGTCACGGTGGAGCCAGTCTTTGGTCGAGCTATACATACACATGGACTGCAGCGCAGCCCTGCTGCAGAACATGTGTCTGATGCCTTCAGCCTCTCAAGAAATGCATAGGGCTAGACTCCACTACACCTTGACACTCCAGACTGTCCATGCGGCACGACGGAGGCCTAGGCTTCAGCATTCCGCTGCTGAAGAAGCCGACCACTGTCACTAATGAACTGTTTCCAAACCGCCTCCAAGGTTGCGACGATGGGGATTCTCGCTGGTCTCTCCAGTAAAGTCGGTATCCATCGGGGTCATCCAGATTAGATTTTTCCCGTTGGTATTAATGAAAGAAATGTCCGAGAAATGAAATGAAATGAAAGAAATGTCTGCCATGCTCGCGATGGGCGCGTGAAGCCATTGCGTATGCCGACCGCCACTGTTGCGATGGCCGCGGCGAGGTTCTCCTTGACTATTCGACCGCGTGCGGCGAAATGGTCATGAACTGAGCGCTGCGATGGCATTGCGGCGATGGAGGTATGCTCCCGGCCTTAGACGTCGTCCATTATGAACTTTTTCACCTAGACACCTGTGTAGATCATATCTATTTTTGTCGTTTGGTGATTTTTTATACGGTTTGCGCACGACTGCACTTGTGCTCATGTAAATAAATAAATAAATAAAATACGCAAAACTAGAAAAATTATTAGCATGTAATCACAGATTAATTTGTCGCAGCGGGTTTTTTTAAACTGAAGTGTCTGGACATCAGCGTAGGGGATGCCCGACGCATTACATATGGATTTGGAAGTAGTTAGTTTCCACGCAGATCTTGCGCCTGATCGGGAGTGGTGGCGCAATGACTGTAGAAAGCGGACACACTACGTAGAGGGAGAGATTCTGGAGAAGAACAAGAATGCGTTTACCTACCGTTCAACGCGAGGGAAATTACATACCCACCGATAAGGGCTATGTCATACCATCGCTCACCGAGCGAGGCCTAAAGGCCCCCACAGAGTTCTGCGGCAACGCCGCGGCCCTATGCTTAACCATAGGGCAGAGACGCAGAGCTCGCCGCCGGCGGCGCCCCTGCCCTATCCTTAACCATTGCGGCGAGCGGCGTTGCCGCAGAACTCTGTGGGGACCTTAAGCCTCATGCATACTCTCCGTCGCCGCGATGGAATCGCGGCGATGAGTTCTGCAGAGCGACGCGAAAGAATTTGAACATCTCAGTGCTCGTCCCATTGCTCATCGCTCTGCAAGGGAGCGCGACAGCGATCTGCCCAGGGCCAAGGCTAAGGCCTATGTTATACTTCGGCGACGCGTCGCCGACGCTGCGACACGTCAGCGACGGCCCGTCACCGACGTCGGCCGACGCTGACGTCACCAGCGACGTCGCCGGCGTCGCCACAGACGCCGCCGACGTCGCCACAGACGCAGCCGACGTCGCCACAGACGCCGCCGACGTCGCCACAGACGCTACTACTTACAAAGACGACATATTTGAGTTCGGAACATAAACAAACGTTACTTTGCGGAGTCTTTCAGTGCAATAAATCATGCAATTGCGAGATGAAAGAAGCAACACCAAATGAGTTTGCAATTAGCAGAACTGCCATGTACTACCACAAAAAAGACCACCCTGGTACGCTCGTAACGGGTATTTATGTCCGCCATGAGCAGGGCTACGCCCCCTGGCATAGCTGCTATAATTTGCCTATAGCAGGCTATCTGACCCACGATACCCTGAAGTCACTGCCCGCGATATGCCGCGGGGTATACGCCATTGGCCAATAGCCTTTTCCGCCGCCCAGTAGCTGCAGTTATGCTGATTAACCTCTCCATTCAGCTTTAATGTTGCTTCATCAGTCCCCAGAATCCGTTTCGGAAAATAGGTCTGCTGCCCACATTTAAATTCTGTAATCACTAAACTCGCATGCTACGTGTCTTTCACGTCGTTGTCAAGTTCTAAACATCAAAAAAGCAGATAAAAACAGACGTGTGCATGGCGCAATCTATACGTTCATACGTCAAAAAATTCCTATTTGCTTAAGATTTTATATGAGCATTTAACTTCTTCAGTACCTTTTTGTGACCAAAGTTATCACCTTTCTAACAGTGCATTCATTTCTTGAGACACCCAGTATTATTAGAATTAGGCAGTATAAAAAAAACACTCACTTCCGTCTATCAGGTAGAGATACGTATATTTTTATGCCTTTTTTCTGTTGAAACTCTGTTATCTGCCTCAATTTCGTTGTTTGTTAAAGAACACACCAAAGTAACTTTTTACATATTTTTCTGCAAGCCTTAAAGAAAACATTTTTCGTTGGAATAGAACTGCTACATATTAAAAACCACAAGAATTCTGTGAAGTCCTCATGTGACTAACTTTAAATGGACATGAAGAGTAAAAAAGACACCATTTGTGCCCGCAAGATGGGCGTTTTTGCACTTTCGATTTCGTAATTCGAGGTCCGCCGAGGATGTTGACAGTGCCGGGAACGAAGAACCCACCCACAAACAAAATACTCCCTCTGAGCGCATTTTTTCCCAGCCTTGAATGAGGCCGGCGACGGCCCGTCGCCGTGCACAGCGCGGCGACCGACCCACGGACGACGTCGCCACCGACGTCGGCGGCGGAAGTATAACACCCCCCTGCGGAGCTCTCGGCGACGTCGTCGGCGACGCGTCGCCGAAGTATAACATTGCCCTAAACAACGCGCGCGGTGCGAAGAAGTATGCCATTGCCGCGATGAGCGCGGGAAGCCATCGCGCATACCGACCGCCACTGTTCGGCGGCCGCGGCGAAGTTTCCTTTGTCTATTTGACCGCGTGCGGCGAAATGGCCATGAATTGAGCGCCGCGATGGGATCGCGGCGATGGAAGTATGCCCACGGCCTTAAGGAGTCGTTTAGTGTGCGCGCGACGCGCGACGCGATGCCAGGTTAGTGATGATCAGTCGCGTCACTCGATCAATTTGGCCACTACACACGCATCGCGTCGCGCGTCGCGCGCTAACTAAACGACCCCTAATGACGGCGATTCGGCGCACCATCTTTACCTGATATCGATCGGCTCATCGCTTCGCGCGATCGATGTGGGAGCTTATCATTAGGCTTCCTAGGTTATGGTGCTTGGTTTACGTATTGCCGGAGTCTTCAACGAGTTTGTTGAAATTGGAGGTATGGAGATATGGTATGGTATGCATACGTAGGCAAAGCACTGCTTCTGCTCGAGAACCCGGATGGCTTTCAGGCTGTTGTGCGGAGAGCGTTACAACACACAATCGCTGAAAGAACTTCTTCACAGGACACTCGCAAAGCAGCACCGATTGCGCGAAGCCCGACGAAAGCAGGAAAATCTTCGGCGTTACCCAAAAGAGGTCAGTTGAATCCGCAACACATACTGCTTCTAAATCGCCTTATGTCCCAGAGATACCAGTTCTAATAGCAGTGCTGTTTCAGAGGGAGGAAGTCGGAAAATTTTGAAGCCTAAGCCCGAGCCATCGCTAGAAGTGAAGCCTCGGTCAAATTCTCCGGGTTCGAAACCTGGAGGGAAGACAGAGCTGTCAGTACGACCTGCGACGAAAAAGAGATCTACTCGGCAGCAGGTCAAGGCTGTGACTGATGAGACACTCTACACATTTTCTTCCTTGCCCTAGTAGCTTCCTTCACCGTGTACTGCACTTCTTGTAAAGTTCTTCATTGGTCGTGGTTAGATTTTGTGTTCTCCAACAGCACTTTCTGTCTAATCAAGGTCCAAAATTATTCATATCTATTTACTGCGATATAGTCAGCATAATTGAGACTCTTCCAATATTCTTTATTGGCGAGCTTTCGCTGCTTAACAGCTTCCTCAGACCTTTAATAACATTACACATAGTGACTACCATCATCAAATTATACAATAGTAACGGTAAAACACTAACCAAGCAGGTCTCGCTAACAGAGCCTCACCACAGCGATGCTCCTTACAAATAAAGTTGCTGTAAACAACATTGCCGCTGATCTTCTTACTCACTACACTATAAGCCTCAACGCCTCGGTCTGCTCATCTCTATTGTTAATTCTACTTCATAGCTCTATTCTTCAGTTTCTAGTTACTGCGCTCAATATATCTACCATAGGCAAAATCAAAGGCCGAAAAAAAACTCATCTTTGACTAAATCTTACAAGTCCTGGAGCACACAAACTTGGGCTGAAGGCAAAATCCGACTGCTCCACAGTACAGACATGCCTTCCATCCAAGGGAGTCCATGAACTGGTAACAGACAGGGTAGTTGGTTTGCGCATCGGTTGATCACCGCACGCAATTATAGAGGCTAGACAAAGGAGAGACAGTTCTTTTGCGCGATTCGTCATTCTACTCCTACTGGGTATCGCTGAGCCAACTTATAGTGCTTAGACTATCTTATAATACAGCTTATACTTATAAACATATAATACATAAAATATATTATTATAAAGAATAAAGGAGGCGTTACTCAATCCTTTTTGGGATGCGCCACACACCGTACTTTTACGTGATGTCGTGCTGGCAAATTGAATGTGCGTTTGACTTATGCAATGAGTTGCGGTGGCCAGCCGATGAACAAGTCAGCGCATCATCCTTCCCAGACAAGTCTGGTTCCTATTAACCGACCCCGGAGGGATGGAAGGCTTGGTGGCCTAATCTGGAAATGCGAACGAAGAACCTAGTATCAGGTGCACACGACAATCGGTACCTCCTCCGACTGCGCTATACGCGTCCAACATATACTTATTGACAGGTATCACCTGTATCACCTGTCGTCCCGTTGATCATCGACTTGCTCGAGCGGGCGCCAGCAGCGTCTCCATTCGTCCCTGTCGCGTGCCAGAGTGGTCTAATGGATCCTCCTCGCTCGAGCGTCATATCGGTCGTTCAGGGCTTTCACGAAGAAGTCCGACCAACGCGTTGGTGGGCTTCCCAGTGTTCTCTTGACATCCCGCGGAATCCAGTCGGTAACGGCTCTCGTCCAGCGGGTGTCTGCGAAGCGCATTACGTGGCCGGCCCACCTAATTTTCGACAACTTGGCCCACGCGACAGCGTCTCTGATCTTCGAACGACAGGTAGAATATATAATATAATCGACAGGTAGAATATATAATATATAAATCCAATATATACTTATCGACATAGAATATATTATTAAAGTTCACAAAACAATTTTACCAAATTAACCCTGATAATCCACACACATCAAAAAGGTTAAAGCGCCTCCCTCTACACTGACTAGGTGTTATAACAAAAAGGTTCGTCTTGAGATAGGTGGCGAAACTAATCACTTTGAGAGAGGACAAAAGCTTCTGATCTTCTCTTCAGCTCTCAGCATTTAGAGTGCTTCACTTTGAACAACCATAACTTCTCTCTCAAATCTTATCGGATTTAGTCGAAAGAGGCACCATTCGAATCACCACCCTTTTGCCAAGGGGCCACCACTGCCTCTTATTCGATCAGCGAAAAGTTAGGTGGTCGAGATTCGACAAAATCCACGAAGGCTGTTTTCGCTTGATCCTGATTGGTGAAGGTTTTACCAGCGAGAAAGTTCCGAAAGTGTTTGGAAAGGTGGTGGTCGGTTGGTGAGAGGTCTGGAGAATATGGCAGAACTTCAACCGTTCACTCGTTCAAGTTTCGAATTATGATCTGTGAAACATGTGGGCGGGCGTTATTGTGCAAAAGAATCGAGCCTCTTCTGTCGACCAATACTGGCTGAGGATGACGTCGGTGCATTTCGTCGATTTCCTTTGAAGGTTGTAACGGATCACACCGGCCGCCGACCACCACACTGTGGCCATTACCTTTTTGGGTGGAGGTTCGCCTTTGGAAAATGCCTAGGGGGTTCGTCGGCGTCCAACCACTGTCCGGAACGTGTCGACGATAACGAGAGGTGTCTTCTTGTCCAGGGTAGTGCCAGCCCATACCATTACAGATTTCGGAAAATAAGTCCTTTTGAGAACGTTGAGAAGACCTGTTTCTGGATGGAGGCAGCAACTAACGCTGATTCTGTGAGTTGTGCGCCACTTAAATGGTAAAAATCGTATCGTCCGTCCAGATGACGTTTGACAAGCGGCCTTGCTGAATCTCCTATAGCAATAACTAGGATTTTTCCAATCTAATCTGCATGGCAGCTTCCTTAAGGGCTTGTCCGCGATAAAGACGATAACTGCGAAGCCCAAGATCCTGTTTGACGACCTTCTGTATCGTTCTGCCGGAAACTCCAAGGTCTACGGCCATCCGATTCAAGCTAACTCCATTGTTCCGGTCGATTCTCTTTTTGATGACTTTTCGAAGGCGGAGGGTGTTCACGGTACATGGTCTGCCAGATCTCTTCCTCGGTTCGACCGTTCCTTCCTCTCTGTACCGTTTCACAATGTGTTGGACTGTTCTGGCAGAAATGTGAAGTCGTCGAGCGATCTCTGCTGCAGAATGTCCTTTATCGGCGAGACGAGCGATGGTGAAACGTGTGGTGAAGCTATCATTGTCGAGGGTATTGAGTGTATCACCTTGCTTGGTTTTTGTACATACTTTCCCCATTCTAGATAAATCCTAATAATTGATCTTCCGCCATTTTCAAAAATACAGTAGCAGTTTGAATTTCGCGCAAATAATTAGGAGGCACCCTGTACATATCGCTAGAGTAGATGTGGTGGCAGTGATCTGCGGTGTCGTAGGCGGGCGGGCGCAGTGCTCTAACAGAGGGTGTTTGGCAACCTGTGCCACCAGTGTGAAGTAATTGACGCCAAAAGTAATTGACGAGTTCGTTTTGGGGTCGGCTTTATATGGAGCACACTAGGCTGATTGCTATTCCTTGCCCTTATTTCCTTTCCTTTTATTCAAGATAGAAGTTGTCGGAATCCTGTCTGTGTCGACGTGTTCAACGCTCTCAGTCACCGTCTTCACTTGTGCTTCTGTCTATCTCCTTAAAGGAAAGGTTTGTCAGTAGGACGATAGCGTAGCTCTAAGCAGTCCCCTGCTAACCAACTGCTCATGCTCTCAGCCCTTTTGCCTCTAGTCTACCTGACACTGCTGAAGGTCGAGTTCTCGACGCAAATAGGCTTGGAAGAAGGTCATCTTGTAGGACAGCTCTATACAACGCTTTGCGTTGTTCGAAATTAAAAGCTTCATGCCGTTCGAAATTAAAAGCCTCGGTGTGTTCTACCCCTATGTTGAACTGAGTTGGGCAATTTCTGGTGTAATTGTACATACAATGCCGCCCGCGTCGCGCGGTCAAAAAGACGGCTTGCGACGTAAAAATCCGTCGCAAACCGTCGCGTGGTCATAACTCCTTTAATTTTATGTTGTTTGAGAAAACTTTGGCACCGTTCGACTCATCTCCTTGAAATCTATACAAACATATATAAAACGTTGCCAGATCGCCGCGCTGGAGATACTGGAGACGTCATGCTGGAGATACTGCAAAAACGTGCACGTCCTTTGAAATAAAATGCAGTCGCAAGACCCTGCTCCAGTCATTTTTTAGGCCAACCACGAGTTTTGGCAGGATCTTACCTAAGTGGGATCTGCATCTCGCTGCTTTGAGGAGCTGCAAGGTTCAGCATCTTTTTTTACTAACTTTTTGTTTTCATAGAGTTCCTTCTCTATTTAGTACAGAACTGAGCATGTGTTCCTTACGGCATAAGCCTTACATTTATTTCATTTCATGGTAGGTAAGCGCTTTTTTAGCTTAAATCTAAAATTGTATTTTATTTTCTATTCCTCCAACACCGCTCAAATCTCGCTGACTTGCTGACAAGGTACAACCTCTCTATTTTTCTCCGCTTTTCTACATTCTATACTTTGATTTTATTGTGTGTTTCCGCACGTTTGCTTCATGACATAATCATTGCGTTTACTTTTATTTCACCGTCGATAAGCCTTCTTACCTTATATCTTACTTATTTTAATTTACCACGCTTCAGTGCGGCTCCACTACGGTTCGCCAAGAACCTACACAATTAGTAAGCCATACATTCCATTGCCTTGCATAGGTATGCACCACTTCCATAGGTATGCATCACTTTTAGCAAGTTTCTGTCTTGATAGTCTTCCTTCTCTGTCTGGATTAAAAGTTCGCACGTATGCGTCAAGGCCTTAAAACTGCATTCACTTTTATTCAGTATTGATAAAGGCCGTTTTCACTTACGTTTTACCTATTTTCCCATCGCGCTCCATCATCATTCAATACCGATCAATCCTCCTTTGCTTGGTTTTATCTTAAGGTCATCACTCGCAATTGTCACTCATCAATGTATTTCTTATGCTTCACTAGTTTCCGGTACAAAACGCCCATCCATCTGCTTTTGGGAATGCCGCTCCCTCGCCTTTACGGGTTTCTATCTCTAAGCAATCTGTTTCTTTCGATGTCCATATACATGCTTTCGTTTTCTTTATACGCGCGTGGTATCAAAGGTCGCGTGTGGTCGCACACCATGCTGGATCTTCTCCCCTTTTATTGTCATGAAATAATTTGTGCATTTTTTTTGAGAAGCATAACTCGGTTAACACCTATGATCTGTTCAGCCGCCGTACAGTCTTTCTTTTTATATTGTTTGTTTGTTTGTTCATTGCATGGACATATCATTTCAGGAAGTTAATATATCTTTATGCCAATGAAATAATCACGATGAAAAATTACAAGTATCAGCAAACCCATGGAAAGTCAACTCTACAACGTCGTCTATGTGCAAGCACATCTACGGATCTCCTACCGCTGCTAAGCTTCGTAGCCGCATGTCCTTGACTGTCTTCGGCAATATTTCGGGTGCCGAAACCTAGAACTTCTGCTATGAAAGTGGTGAGTATCGGACATTAAACTTGAGAGAGTGAACGAGGACGAATTATTGAAATGTACCACCTTATATAGTTCGCAGCATTTATTTTAAAAAAAATTAACATATACATGTACTAGAAAACCAAATGTTTAAAGACTTATTCACGGAAAGGAATCAATTAAAATTGCCCCAATTGTGAAGCAACAGGGACATGTACTTGAGGTTTGCTCGTTTTGTCTTATTGGTCTGGAGACTTGCTGGCAATTTTTTTTTTAGAAATACTATCCGATCGATCTTTAGTAGAAGGAGGTAGAGCCATTCCTATGGAGTCTGCTTCCCTACGATGTGATGAACATAGAGTCACATTATATCTCTGCATATATCTCTGCTTAATTAGGGTGAGATTCACGCTAGCATCTAATGTGTGGTTGGATTTCAGCTCGGCGAATTCATCGAGGGAAGGAAATAAACGGCGTCTGGAGCAAGCTATGGGTAAGCCTTTCTGCACTTCAAATTTGACGTGAGAACTGAAGCATAAAAACTTCTTCAGGATTCGGTTCTGGTTAAAAGCTGCTGCAATGATCTGTGATTTGTCTATACAGCGGAAAGTGCAGCTGGTTCTACAAGTTTATTACATCAGACGATCCTGTATTCTAATAGGAGTGCCTGGCCTCAAATATTTGTCTTTTTAGGGAACCGATCCTGGAAGGATGCCAGCAGAATGGGCGTCATCAATCCGAAGTACTCCGGGGTTACGATCTACTTCCGACTCTATCGAGGACTACCTTCGTGTAAGTAATGGATACAGGCATTTTTTAAAATTCTTTTCGCAAATGAAAAGGTTACAGTATTTACTGTGAGACAGTTAGCTACGACAACGATATCTGTTTAGAGAGTTCGAAAAAAGGAACAGTGTCTTATTGTGTGCGCTGCAGTGGTACAAGGAACGATGCCATACATATGATGTGTTATAGCAGCATAATGGATGTATCAGAGAGAGAGAGACGCAAAATCGGCAAGCACCGTACCAATTGAAAAAACCGCGTTCATCCACGATTCTAAGGGATATGGGCTTGTAATGGTAAATTGCATTATTAACGGCATTTGTAACTGCTTATTACTGCTTCACACACATATGTCGGCCTCTATCCGAATCCGAATCAGCATCATCAGACGCAAGAAAGCAACACGTGTTGCGGTGGCCTTTTCCCGATCGACGAAAAATCTCATCGCTCGTTGTTGTATTATATCACGCCGCGAGAGTTGTAAGCGTGGGGAGCTAAAAAGGCTCCTTGTCATGTTTAGATTGCTCCTCTCTTTATGCCATGATTCTCGCCACTTTCAACATTATAGCTAGGTACGAAATTGAGAAGACTCATGCTGCTGAAAAACGCTTTTTCCTTCTGTATGGTGGAACAGAGACTGGATCCGGGTCAGTTCGATCGACCCTCACCAGCTTATTTGACATGATTGGCTGCTATGGCTATTGATATCGTGCAATACGGTCTAGTGGAAAATGGATGAGTGCCAAATTGTGTTAATCTATTGATGGCGACCGACGTGAATAGAAGCCAAGATATGTACTGAGTCGGAGAAATACAGAGCTGCTGGAAGAGATCAAGAGTCGAGGAAGGTAAATGTGTTTTTAAATGAAACGTTGATAAGGCCACAATCTTCGATTTGCTCCCCATCTAAATTCTTTCTCTGATTCCAGTGACATTGAGCATAGGGGTTCGATTGTTCTCGCCGATCCTGTGGAGTCGTCGGCTGCTAGTTCTTTGACTAGGAATGTTCATGATCTTATTGATTCTTGAATCCTTGGTGTCGAATGTAAGCCTGTTGCTGTGTACGTCGGGGAATACTGCACCAAATTAGAGCAAGACATAAAAGTTGTGTTAGCGGCAACTAGGCTCCAAGCCGAGTCTATCGAAGGAAAACCTAATATGCACCTAGTATAACTAAAAATTGAATGATCGGATGCAAAGCTCTTATATAAGGACCGTTAATTACGAACAAACCCATTGATACAGTGATTGGTAGATTTTTAAGAATGATGTTCTTGAAAAAAAACGTATAAGAGCACCTTAAGAAGTCCTTGCTTGATATATGTCACGAAGTCGACTACTACCCTGTTCCTGGCTTTAAACATTTCTTGGAGAGGCGTGCCGAATCAAGGTTCGTGTGGCAGACATGGCTCAGTCCGAGGACGTCCTCTTCTGCTGAACCGAGTCCGCACATCCAGACGAACGTGAATCGATTAATTTTATAGGTTTTTCTCGTTCGATGGTAATCGCACGACCATTGTTGACGGTGGGGAGGTGTAAAGGCTTACCAGAGAACCGATCGAGAATATCGATCGGTTGGCTATTTTTATGGATTTGTGGATTTATTTTGTCCAGAATAGACCATCCGAGGCGAAGATGAGACGAATATGTGGGCTGTTAGGGGTCGCTTAGTGTACACGCGACGCGAGACGCGATGCCATGCGTAGTGGCCGAATTGACCAGCGCGATCAATTTTGCCACTGCACATGCATCGCGTAGCGCGTCACGCGCACTCTAAATGACCCTTTAGAAGACTACATAAAGTAGACAACAACAAGTTAAAAGTAGCGGCAATTATCAGTCATTGAGGCTCCGTCTGCAGAATGATTGATTTTTTAGGCCTGTAGCATCTGCAAGTGGGATTGTA
Source organism: Heligmosomoides polygyrus polygyrus (assembly GCA_947396885.1). Taxonomy (NCBI): domain Eukaryota; kingdom Metazoa; phylum Nematoda; class Chromadorea; order Rhabditida; family Heligmosomidae; genus Heligmosomoides; species Heligmosomoides polygyrus. Next base: position 104,745,033 of record OX377202.1, on the reverse strand, counting down.
TTTGGCACTATACGAGATTCCTGCAAAAAATGAGGTCCTTTGGCAGTGCCTACCGCAAGATTGGCGATTTTATAGACTTTGTAGGGACCGAAAAGCTCAATTTTCGCCCAAATCTTACACACCGTTAGTTCGCCGTGTTCCGCTGCACATAAGCAGAAGAAAATCTAAACGCAAACAAAATTCTACATCCGTTGTCGTCCGTTCGTCCTTCTCGGCCCGCACAAATCCCGTCCTGTAGCATGACGAATCAAACGAGTGTACGAAATGGTGTAAAAACACGACATTAGAGCAAAACACCACTATATAAAAAACGAAACAAATAAATATAAGGGTAAGCCAGCAGAGAAAAGGTTCTAAGCCAGCAAGAGAGAGAAGAAAACTAGTAAAAGGTAGCAAGTAGTACGAAAATAAGAAAATTTGAATTTGCGTACAGCAATTCTGTGATACAGCAATTCTACAACGGCGCAGCCTATGTTTAATTGGAGCGCGTTAACGTACTGAAGAAGAGTGCAAATGAACGATAGCAAGGCCACTAGCGAATGCAAACACAGAAATAAGGTATTAAACTGCGTAAAATGAATATAAGCACATGATAGAAAAACTTGAATGAACACTAAGAAGAAAATAATAAGTAAGGCAACCAATGAAGAAAGATCCTAAACTATGTACATGTTATTGTCATTATTAGTATAACCAGGCAGTTTAATTCGACTTAAAAACAATTCTTTGACCTGGTTTATGCCATATTTAAACTTGACTCCCTTATTCTTGTTAATAAACTTGAAAATGCTACTAAGTTCAGTGTTGTTACTATAACCATTGTCATGTAAAGTGTTAATAAGTTGTTTGACACGAAAAGAAAGTCATCAAAGAACGTACAAGCTCTAGATATGCGAAATAGTTCAGTATAAATAACAGCAAGTTCAGTATTAATAAAAAAACAATGACTTGGAATGGAGAAGGCGTTTAATCTTGAAATTGAAGGCGTCCGTTTTATTGTATAGACTGGTGTAAATGCTGTTATTTTCAATCCAAATATCAAGATCCAAATAAGTACAATGAGCATCACTGATAATGGTGATCACCAAATTTATGACATTGTTATAAACACTTTTAACAGATTAAAACAACAACAATACAACTAACATTTAAGTCTTACAAATTTTCACGATACCTGAATACCATACCAAAAAATGAGGTCCTTTGGTGGCACACATCGCAAAATTGCCGATTTCATAGCCTAAAGCCGAAAAGCTCGATTCCGCTCAAATTTCGCACACCGTTGGATTTTCCGTGTTCCACTGCACATAAGTCCTACGAATATCACCGATCCGGTACCCGAATTCCGCAAAAATCGGGGTCCTTTGGTGGCACCCGCCACAAAATTGGCAAAGGTTCTCCAAATCCGCTTTAAAAGTGAAGAGCTCAATCTCAATCCGCCAAGCCTACACAGGCAGATACGACAATATCCCTTCCATATATAGCTTGATATTCAGATCCGTAACTTTTGAACTGCGCTCAAAATAAGTAATTTTCTCGGGTGTATGGCGTTAAGGGAAGGTTGCTTTAGGGCCGGCCGCTCAGCACTGCAGATTCCTCGCGCTTCTTCGTGCACTCCACCTGGCCAGCATCACACTCGTGCTCGGCCGGCCTGCAAATAACTTACGCATTAGGTAGGTTATTTTCGGGAAGTGCTCCTTATAGCTCCAATTTAATTCTATCTGAAAGCTCTAGTGCCGATACATGCACTAATTGAGCCGCGTCCACTTCTCTTTATTTTCTTAACATAGCGATTTTATGAAGAATTTCTTTTTTATACATGCGAAAAGTTAGAGAAGAGCACAAAAATGGCTGTTTTGCCCTTGCATCCGCAGACATCCAGATATACCAGTAGTGCAGGGCTCATCAGTGCAGTTTTCACGTGTCGCTAACGCTCGTCAGCCACCGGACCCCACTGTACGGTGCCTATCAGCTGAATCAGCTGATCCAACGGGGCTCGATGCTTTCCAGGATGCGCCGATGGTGATTGGCCGTGATAACGCGGCCAGGCCACTTCATTACCTCCAATTGTTCCATCCTCGAAGAACGCCATTGGACCATCTGCTGATCGAGGCGGATTCGATCGCAGTTGGCATCAACACGTTGATGACTATACCATGCGATCCTGGAATGAAATAAATTATTCGAGAATGGAATTATTCTGAGCCGTTTTTTTCTACGCATTAACAAACTCTTGGAGACGGACATTGAATGGAATGACATGGTCGGAATAGGAACGCGGTTTCTTGTTATAGTATTCCTTACAACGGGAGCATGGTAGCGCTGTCAGATAAGTCGTCGGTCGTCGTCGGCATGTTCAACGAAGGCTCTCGGTTGGCCGCTGTCATAAAACCTTCCACCCTTCTCGGGAGGCAGATTTTGTACCGGTGCTGTCTGCAAAAGATTGAACACTGCCTTGACTTGTGCATCGCCTGGCCATCGCAAATCATTCATTGTCAATGTATAAGCCAAACACGCATCAAACAGCCTTGAATACATCCTGTAGAAATAAAACGTGTGGCTCAACCTTTGAAGGGATTCGCTAAGACTGTCCCTTATCCCTCAGGCACGACTTTTCCAACACATGACTCCTTATTGCTCTCCTGCTTTCTCCTCAATGTTGATGTAACATTGTTGTGGCGAGAACACAGACTCCCTGATGCATTCTCTGAAATAGCACATATTTATCCGTGGAAATGCACGCGAGAAGAAATTGAGTGACATTGCGATTGAACACAAAATCGCAAGCAAAACTGGCCGTTGATGTACAACAAAACATGACGATTTCCTTAAGGGACAGATTTCAAACATCAGAAACTTTTCGGGAAACACCACGGAGCTTCATCAGCAGGTTCTTCTTTATAAATCGAGCTGGCACCGAGTATACATGTGTGCGTGAGCACGTACAACACCATACCATACAACACAATCCCTACCCCTGGGTGTGCTGGTAGAAAGTATGAGTAGCACTCGACACGGAACACTCGAAAGGAAGGGAGAAATGTGGATGGGTCCACCATAATTTTTCCTGAGACCGCATTTACTCCCATGAAGATGAACCAATATATTGTACAGTTACTTTTTGCCGTCTACGAGAATTACTTATGGCCCCGCCAAAACTGTCCGCAAAGGGAGCCAATGTAGTCTTGCGCTTGGATATTCGGAAACACTCGCTTGTGCTCTCCTCAAGGCAGCTTCTTATACACTGTTTCACTCTGCATTACTTTCAACCTCTTAAAATCTATCAAAACCTTTTAGGTACTCCCAGTCTGACTCAAAAGCGTCCTCAGAAAGCTGCAAAACTGGTCCAAAATCGAGCGCCAAAACCAGCCATCGGCCGCCTAGGGGTGCGGCAACAAACTCTCACAGTAAGATGAGATTGTCAGTAAGATGACTAAGCGGCGGCCCCAGAAAGACGCCAGCGCGTTTCTTGGGTTCAGTATTTACTTGTTAGGTAAGGTACTAGACCAGAAATGCCCCTAAAATAACGAAATGTATATCAAAAAATAGAGAAAATTAGCCCATTCCAAAAATATAACTCTTAGCGCATGTATCTCTAAACGAAGTCCGCTACTGAATGTTTTACTCGACTCTAAATGCATATCTGCATCATTGATTACGTTCCCCACACTTTTCCCTTCCTTTCACATTACAGACAAATCAAAAAACAAAGGAAAAACTGGGAACGGCCGGCCATCACAGCCGTGCGACTGAAGAATGAGCAAAAAACCTTCCTTATCCCACCTCCTCCCTCCCTCTCACATCACATACAAATAAAATAAAACTCAAAACACTGGAAGCGGCCACCCACCACGGCCATTCGACGCAAGAATGAGCGCGAAGGCCCATACTCTTTGATTTTGTGCGCGCAACAGCGCGTGCAATAAGAGACTGTGTGCATTCGCTGCAGGACCCATGCCCGATTGTGGAGGCGCGTCCTTTAAATTTTTCGCAGAAAATTCAGGAAACTGAGCTAAGTAAGTGTTTCTCTTGCTATTTTCCTTTAGATCGACAGAATATACGTGGATTGTTCGATTTGAATGGTCACCTAGGATGTGTTCAGTCACATCATAGGTGAGTCATTCAACTTTATGCAGGCCACGTCGTATCAAAATATAGGGAGTAGAGGTTGAGTTTCTCGTCGCTTTTAAAGCGATTTTGATCGAAAATTCATAAACTTTGCCGTAATTGCCTCCAAAGGATGTTTGCTAGATTATGGCGTCGAACCGAAGAAATTCTAAGTACTATGTGCAGTGGGACACGGCAAATCTAACAATGGCGTGTAATGAGCATTCAGCTTCTCGGTCCTTTTATCGGTTTCTATTTGGAAAATCGCCGGTTTTGCCGTGAGCATAGGCAGAGGATCTGGTTTTTGCGCAAATTATGTACCGGACCTCGAAAGTGTGTGAGTATTATGTGCAACTGACAACAGCTGATCGAAAGGGGTGTGCGTAAGATCAGTAGCTGGCTTTTTTGTTGAATTTGTTTCAACAATTTCCTAACAATTCTCTTGTTTTCGGTAGTGGGTGCCGTCAAATGAGCTTGGTTTTTGGAACAAGGTGGTATCGGATGAGGCTGAGCTCTTACACGGGTGTGTATTTGATATCCGAAAAGCTGCATGGTTTATGAATCCAGTGGGATTCGATGGCTTCCAAGCGGGTGGCAACTGTGAAAACCGCACTCATCTCAACTCAACTTGACTAAGTAACATTAATTTTTCTGATGCTTTAGCATCTCTTGAAGAAGCCCCAAAAAGGCTTACAACAGGAAAAAATGTTGGTGTTCGCTGTTGTTTCGCTGTTTCCGGGTGTTTCGCTTTCGATACGCAGACAGCCAGATAACTCTGGATAGCTCGTGAGTGCAGTTTTCACAGTTGCCCCCGCTTGGAAGCCATCGAATCCCACTGGCTTAAAAAAAACCATGCAGCTTTTCTGACATCAAACGCACACCATAAGAGCTCACCTTCATCCGACACTACCTTGTTCCAAAAAACAAGCTCATTTGACGGCACCCACTACCGAAAAAAAACAGGAATTTTGTTGGGAAAATTGTTGAAAGAAATTCAAGAAAAAAGACACCTCCTGATGTTACGCACATCCCTTTTGATCCGCTGTTGTCAGTAGCATATCATAGCGGCGAACGAAACACTAGAATTTACACTGCAGCTTTCTAGGAAACATAGGGAATTACTCAAGTTAATTTGAGCTCCAAACCATTGAACACAAGACATTGAATCAGGAATCACCTAGAGAGCGACGGTGTTCCACTGGTTCACTAAACGGATAGCTTGATGCCCCTGATGCCGGGCAATATGTATTCTCAAGTCAGAGCAAAGAATCCGCACAAGAGAAACACGTTCGCTATGAAGAGGAGATGATTCGGCGGTACCATGGGCACATCCACCAATGCAAGTGGAACAGCGAAGTGTGGACGGTCTATTATTGATTGCTGCGCTGTGGAGTGCCGATTATTGATCCATGCGCTGGTCCTATCTGAAATTTTGGTGCTTATCACGGCTAGCCAAGTTTCCGGTTAGACTTTTTCGTTAAGGTAGTTGCCTACGAGTCGATTGGTTCGAATTATGTGTGTCCACTTGAGCATCCAACTGTGCTTAGCACTCTGATATTTCTTCTTTGCAAAGCTTTGACTCATTTCCCTATTTTCTCCTGTTTCCATCGTTTTTCTACTTTGCTACAGCTATTTTTCACTTCCATTCTAATGGTTTTCTTTGAAATGAAGTTCATCCTTTCAATCGGTGTCTTAGCCAACTAGGAAACTTGATGACATGGAAGTTTACTCGTTCGCCACCACTTTTGCTAAGAAAAAGAGAATGGTGAAATGGCATGCGGTGCGCAAGCTACACTTGATGTTGTGAGATGATACCTTATGTGTGTCTTTGCCGTTCAAGTCAGTAACTATTGGGGCTATTCAGTCCGAGGACGAGGCTATCACCTCGCACATGGAAGCCAATGCCAGCAACCCAGGAAGACATGGAAAGTTTGATTGATCTGATCGCGAAGAGAAACCATAATCGGTATTCAACAGAGTAGAAGAGTTTATCCATTATTCAATGTATATGCTTAAAAGTCATTTACGAATCCTGTTGTATTTTATTATATTTAGTTATATTAGATCGGCCATAGTCTGCGGGATTTTTATTCTCGTATGCCATAGTCTGCGGGATTTTTATTCTCATGTCTCTCACGTCCTATGTCTCTCACCCACATACAACGCGTAGCATCTCGGTCAATCTCGTGTAGGCGTACGTGTAATAACGCCTTTTCGACGTCTGAGATAACTGCTATCTTATGTGCGCGAAATCGTAACAGAATGGACACCACGAGTGAGTATGTGAGAATGCGAGTATAAGAGGTTCTTGATGAAGGCCACCGTTTAAACACGGTTTGTCCTTGTAGTGCGCTAATGCGTCAAATACGATCCGTATCTTGGCAGTTTCTCTGGTGGGGGATATCACTGCTTGATGTGGAAGATAGTGAATTACCATCCTTTCAGTAGTGACCTATTACGAAACTTCTTCAATGATGCCTTTTTCGAGTTGGTCCTTACATATTCGGTCGTACTGCTCCAACATTGGTTTGTCGTGTGAGAGCATTTCCAGAAGAATGTCCCAATACTTGTGAATCTATCTAATAATGAAGCTGTAGCTGAGTGAATGAAGAACATCCTTATGGCATTTTAAATGAATATTCAATTTAAATGTGCCCCCTCTTTAATGAACCGTAGGTCGTCATGGTTCAAGCACGGAGGAATATGTGCTCATTTGTGGCATTTCTCTAATGGCTGTATCTCCCCGTGGTATGTGAGCATTATTCGCTTTGATTGTGCCCATCGCGTGGAAATGTCAATGTCACCTTTCTTCACAATTCACAAGCGTTGTCATTCCGATTTGTTCTCGGAACGGCATTGGTTGTTGCACCCATTAATTCTTCGATTGTGTTGCTTTACTTCATAAGACGCTGCACTGATACGAACGCTTCGAGCGATTACTACTGATGACCCTTTCAGATTCAAATAGAATTATAAAATGCTTTCGTGCTTTCGGAGGTTGTTGTCGCTAATTTGAACATGTCAGTTCTGTTAAACTATAATGATTTGTTAACAGTCGGCAACCTGTTGTGCGACAACAACGTCTATACTTAAGCTGGCGTTCAGAGCAGCATCGCGGCGCGAGGAGGCAATCTCCCACATCGATCGAGCGACGTCGCATCGCCCCGTCGCGAGGTGTTCATTCCTTTTCTGTAGCGAACACCTTATCGCACGGTTATCAGCATCGCCACGCCGCCACGCGATGATATTGTTGTTTATCGCAGTGCGATTTGCTCATCGCTTGTGATTAGCTACTACGCTATCGCTTCGAACTCATATTGTTCATAGCACCAACACCCTCGCAGAAGAGCGCGACGCGACGATCGCGATCGCGACGCGATTGATTATTCTTGAAAGAAACAGACTTATTTTGTCTTCTAGGCGCTCCGGAAATGCGCAGCGCTGTTAAGTAGGGAGCGGTATCTCACATGAGAGCGAACGACTTCAACACTCGCAGCCAAAAGCGGATTTTGCGGAATAAGGTCATTTTCACGTAACTTCGCCTTCTAGTCCGTTAAGATTGGTTCAACTACGACCGAAGCAAAATTCCGGGATTGCGGGAAAATTTCGAGGCAAGCTTCAGTAAAGGGGACAATAGTGGAGAGCAATACCAGTAATTGGGGAACAGTTCCAGTAAGGGGAAACCAGTAATCCAGACCATACTAGTATGGAAGTCGTAGTAATGGGGCAGCAATACCAGTAAGGAGAGGGGCATTAACAATTTGACGACGAGAGCGATTTTCGCGTTTCCGGCTGATGGGACGAAGCTAGCCGCATAAATGTGATACGACATGTCATGACCCAAACTTCGTCTAACGATAAATTTGGGATGCCAAACAAGATGCTAATGTTCGTCTCCACAGTTACACTCGGTTACCCCTCCCCTCCATAATCCCACATTTTTTATTTATTCATTATTATTTTCCGTATTTATTATTATTCAATTTGTTATTTTAAGAGAAAAATAATAAATTAAAATTTGCCTTAAAACAAAGCAAACTAGCAGCATATTTATTTATTTATTTATTTATTTATTGCAGTCATAGCAATGTGCACGTCATAATGTAAGGGAAAAAACAGATCCAGACATGAATCAAAAAAAAGGAAAACAACAAAATGTATCCAGCTCCGTAACAAGGTACCAAAGAAAGGATCAACGAAAGATCTCAAACAAACAAGTAAAAAGTGAAAAACTAAGGCGTACTTAGAATACCAACGCTATAAAACAGTAGAAATCGTATGTAATTCCCCTTTGCAGTGCCTTTATTTAGAACCGTGAGATCGACAACTGTGAAATCTACAGCACAATAAGAAGGTGTGCTTACGTAATACCGCTAAAGCGAGATAGAGTTACTGATGTTAAAGTGGAAACCAACATCAGTCTGCTACAATGCCGTACCTGACTCATAGTTATGCCACAAAATGTAGTGTTGAAACATCCACAGGTGGCGCCGTGCATTCAAAAATTTCTCCGCAACTTTTGCTCGATTGATAGTGTGAATGCCACTTACATTAACCATCAAAGTGAGAATATTGTGTTCTTTACAGTGCTTCTTGCTGTATCGCTAACAAATGTCAAACTACATGGAAGATAAATTTTAGTATCAAACAAAATCGCGAGCTCTTGGAAGAGGGCATGGTGCAGTCTCGTTTTTTACACTAAATAAATGGCCGCCTTTCTAATAATTTGCTCTTGAACACAAGTTTTAGTCCATTACTTTTTCTCAAGAAATAAACTTTTTATAAAATTTCGAGCAGTGTGTTCACCTACTGGGTAGCTGAGTTAAAAAGTCTGTGGCCCTTTCACGACTATCGATTAAGAAGGAAACTGACCGTAATCGTCTAAAAGGACATCGGCTTTGTGTTCAGCTTCATGTGTAACCCCTTTAAACGAAGTTTGGATGAACCGGATATCATTCTTGTTTAAATAATATACCGTCGTGCACCATTGAACTAGATCGTCCCACCAGACAGATTGGCTGTCACGCACCATTGAGCGACATTGTCGTCAACGTGTTAATTCTTAGGCCTATGTTATAGTTCGGCGACGCTGTTGTCGGCGACGCCGGCGACAGTGTTGAGCGGGTGCTACGCAGTGCGCAGCGCAGTCTGGCCAGCCATTGACGTCAGAAAAATAGTAAGAGCAGGCATAATGACTCAAAGAAGAAGGATAAGGGAAAAAGGATAGCATCCAATATTGGAACCGCCCTAGTTCTGGAATGAAACAAACATCAGAATGAAACCGGCATATTAAATAAGGTGAAGACGAAGAAAAACAACAGAGCAGAACAGTTTTTGGAACATCTATCGAAAACAGCCAATTGCTCCACTACGCAGTAGTAGGCTGGACAGAAGAATGGCACCATTCAATGAGTGGTTGACGATCCTTGAGAGAAGGATCCACCGGTTCACTAGAAAACAGTATGTTAAAAGCCATCCTCATTGAAATTGATATGCCTATTGAGAACATAACAGCCTTATAGGCGCCCTTTGACGTCTTTGTAAGGTATGATTACCAAGGCTGACGCTTGAATATTCACATAATGCATCTCGTCTTTCTTGGTGTGGAATAAAAATGTTTTCCGCCGGTTTTCTTGCACATTCGATCTATTCATTGAGACGAGTTGTTATTATGAACACTTCACTTGATTGAGCGACTTTCTCATGAACTCCAGGTTTTGAGCGACATTTACAATCCCCTGCATCAAATGCTTGTTCCATTTGTTCTCACGGTTTTGTTACGATTCCGAATGCAATTTTAAGAATTGGTGTACTCCTTTGAGTTGTACTATGTGACTTTGCACTAGTTCTACAGATGACCTATGCTTTCAAGTTATTTCCGTGTCTGTGAATCTGTTGTAGACAGGTGCCCACGCTGTGTAATTTGATCCACAGGAACAGCTTGTTCAACGTGGACGTGGTGAGCGACATGCATGCTCACCATACGTCGAGAAGCTGTGTTCTTCATCATTTTTGTTCGACATATGTTCGCCGAGGTAGTTGTCACCAGGGATGGGCGAGATTTCTATTTTCTGAAATCTGTTTTCTGATCTTCTGGCCATTTTAGGCATTTTTCCTGTTTTCTGTTTTCAGGGAAAATGGCGAAAAATTGGCCAGAAAACAAAAAATAGAGCTAAGAAAAAAATTATATAATAGAAATCTAATAAAAAGAATACAGAAAGCATAATAGAATCATGAGATTCATTCCAAAGGCATGGTTTGGAGTATTTTAAATTGCAGGCATGTTGCGTTTCTATATGTGCCTGTGCAGAAATTGCGCCATACACTCGTGCACTATGTCGCTTTGTTTGCTTGATTGATTGCGTAAATACCGCTGACATGGAGTCCCTTCATAAGACGTTTCTCGACTTTCATAATTTGGCTTCGTACTCTTTTCGATTAACAGTAGCTTGGACCGTCTACGATTGCTTACAACTTTATATTATTGCTGCAAAACTAGTGTTTTGAAGGACATTTAATTACCTATTAACTAACCACTTGTCCTTAAGTTACTGTGAAAAGCATTATTTTCCACCTCTGGATTAGAAATTGAAAATTTTTGTCGTCGGTCATCTTCAATGATTACTTTCTGCAAAGCCTTTGGTGAAGCTGTTTTTCTAACTTTGAACCTTGCTCAACTTTTGGTTGTCAAAATTTAGTAAGAGACAGAAAAGTTTTAGTCACCTTTGATTTCGATGACATAGAGACATAGAGGTTGTAATGCACGAAATATTTCAAGTATCTCCCCATCATCTGTTGTCCCATTAATTAAGTTGTTCGAGCGGGCACCAGCAGCAGCTCTATTTGTCCTCTAATGAAGCATCAGAAACGTGCCCATTCCTCATGAACATCGTCTTCGTAAGAGTCAGAAACCTTCATGTGTAGTACTGCGATTGATGACGTAATCATTAGGGCGTTAATTGTGAAACGGAGCTGATGAGTATTGTTGCATGCTTCAGATATCGATATTCCAAGGAACTATAAGACAAGATTTACAATTTACTGATTGCATTGAAGCAAGGGCGCGTGTAGCGCAGTCGGAGGAGGCGCGACTGTGGCGTGCACCCGATACCAGGTTCCTCGTTCGGATTTACGGCCCAGGCCGACCAAGCCTTCCATCCCTCCAGGGTGAATTGGTGTCAGACTTGTCTGGGAAGGATAAAGCGCTGACTTCTCCATCGACTGGCCACCGCAAGTCATTGTGTGGCCAAATACGCATTCATGTCGCTTCCACGACATCCCGTAGAAGAATGCGCTGGCGCATCCCAGAAGGGATTGAGTAACGCCGTCCCTTATCCTTTGTCCTTATTGAAGCAGGAGTGCACTAGAAATTCTTATAAACGCTGGAAGTTAAGAAGTTGGTCCACGACTACATTTCTAGTCATAAAAGAGTATTTCGTAGAGGAAAAATGAATCTTTTGGTTAAATAATTAGGTGGAATAATAATTGTGGAATTTTCTGTTTTTTGGAGTTTTGCAAAAATTGTCTTCTGTTTTCTGATTTCTGATTTCTGACGAAAGCGATTTTCTGTTTTCTGGGAAACTTTTTTATTTCCGCCCATCCCTGGTTGGCACGCAGCACGCCAACAGCTTTTGTTTAAAGTTTGAGACACTTTTAAAATCTTACCCAATTCACACTGTGCTCAGACAAGTTTTCGAAACTTCTCCTTAAAGGAAAGAACAACCATGAACCAATAAATTTGCTTGAACGCTGCGTTTCTGGAAGAAGCGAATGAAATGACCCTAACTTCGGTTAAATTTTAACCATTTCGAATAATGCAAATATTGCCTTTATTTGAAAGCTTTTAGAAAGTAGTGGATCTATCCCAGTCGGAGGGGGCACATAACTAAAGAGCATGTAAAAAATCGAGCTGGGGCTTACCGAGCGACTCCTACAGAGCACGATAGAGCTAAACCAGAAAAATTCACGAGCAAAAAAACAAACAAAAAAAAAACAATGTTTTCGCCGCGGTTGTAAGCGGGTGAGGTTATGTGCTTTCCTCACCACGTTAGATCCTGACTAATACATGTCAGGGGCCGTCAGCACACGCTAGGTGGCTTTATTCGCCCTCCTCTCCATGTTATATCCTGGTTCTAACATGTCAAGCGGTGGTCAGCACACGGCACGACTCCATTCGCCGCTCTTTGCCCGCCGATACGGTTGTCAAACCGCGGCGATTTTATTTTTTATTTATCCGTTCGTTTTTTCTGTGTTTTAGGTTCTACCGTGCTTTGTAGGAGTCGCTCGGTAACTCCCAAGTCGATTTTTTACATAATTTTTAGTTATGTGGCCCCCGGACTAGGATAGATCCAAAGTAGCTTCTAGAACTTGACTATGGCAACTATGGCACTTTTCAATACCTAAAATCTTCATCTATATTATGAACATCGTATAGGTTCCGTCTGTAGATATGGTTCTTGGGCGATCGTCTATTCTGAAGAAAGCATTTCACCATTTCTATTGCGAATAATCCGCCAATCGAGCAATTGATCGAGTTATAGGAGGCAGCGACTTGACCCGATGGTCTTGCAGGGTGGCCGTGTTTCACTGGTTGATTGTCGCTTGGGGTGGTCTGTATTTGATTATGAATGGTCAAAATCCCGTATATAAGGCGCCACCCAGTGTGCTAACCCGGTCATTGTTACTAATTCATTGGTTGTGTTAGGTTTTCCATCGCACAAGCTCCTCTACTTTGCATAGCACAGTTCGTTACATGTTCCTAATGTATGCTGCTTTCAAAAATGGTTTAATTACTCAAGTTTGAGGCACTAATAAAGTGTGCAACTACCGGATGTTGCGGAGTGAAGTCAATCTTCATCACAACAACCACCACAGCCACCAATACTCACAATTTCATTATTCTTAACGTCTAATTCAAACTCTTTCACGTCAGTGGCCCACCGCTGTTTTCAAGCTATGTCTTCCTGACTTCGCACCCGATTCCTATTTAATTCAGACTTCAGATTTCCAAGATTCAATCCAAAATCGGCTGTCTGCTGTGAAGGTGAATGGCCTAAAATCTTCAACTTTTAGAAGATCTAGATGAGTCCTGGATAAGTTTAAAAACAACATGCCTGCCTCTATGTTTAAGTTTCAAAACTTTTTTGAATTTGTAGAATGCACTCCTTAAAAAGCGATGAGAATATTCAAGGCAGCAAAACGACGGGAACTTTCTTACTAACCTAATAAAATGATTATCTTTTCTGCCTAATGAAAGGGAACGCTTTTGTACGTAATGAGTGCCAGCACTATTCCTGATGACCAAGTAATGAATACTTGCAGCCCCTGAACTACAGGGTGCGTAAAAAGTATTGACGCACCTAGTTTTTGTTTCAGCTCCAACTTTCTCTTTATACTTTTCAAAGTTTTTGTGTGTTATTTTTGTTGTCTATACGTGTTCAAAAAATATTCTTGTAAAAACTGAAGAAACATGACACCGTCGTGGTTATGGTGAGCCTTTCCTGGCTGTTACCAAAGAAAATGAATACTTCATTAACAAAAGATTTAAGCTGTGTTTGAAATGGTGGATGAGAAAAGAGGTCAACAACCCAAACGTCAGCCGCGGCTCTGTCATAACAGATGATGATTACAAGAGGTTCACGCACGTTAACGTTCAAATCCGAAATTATCAACTTCTGTCCGATAAGGTAAACAGAAAATGCGCGCAGGTGTAGACAGCTTCCCAGACGAGCACAGCTTAAACACGAATCCGCTGGATTACTCCTTTTAGGCGATTTTGGAGAATGAGGTCTGTGCTACTTTCAACAGAAGTGACCAGTCGCAGAAGGCTACCCTGTTCGAAGCACGGAACAAAATCCAAGCGAATACTTGCGGCGCGCGCTCATGAATTTTTCCGCCGTTTTCGCTCCTGTATTCACAGTAAAGGAGCCAATGTCGACTGCGAGTTATTCTATCGTATTTGTAAGATCATTTTCCATATTTCTCAAATGAATATTTCGAAATTTGCTGCGCATTACTGTTTCCACAACCGCCATTTACTGCGTCAATACTTTTTACGCACCCTGTAAACGTCACAGCTGAATACAATATGCCGCATCCTTTGGTCTTTCGGTGGAAAAGCGCCAAAAAGTCTTTTCCGCCCCTTTTCGCTAGAGCTCCTCAAACTGTGTGCTTTAAAATATAAATTCTTTATCATATTAGGAGTCAGCCTCGTGTGATCTATCCGATAAAGTGAAAAACGCCCAGCAGATGTTTAAGGCCTGTGGTATACTACCGCGTGCTCCGGCGACGGACTCGGTGCAATTGCCAATGATGCGCCTTCGCTGCAGTGGCGGACGGCACAATGTGTGGCGCGGTTGTCAATTGTCGCGCCGTCGCTCCCGCGTCGCGTCGCAGAGGTGTGTTTTACCTCCGAGTGGCGGGAGCGGAACATACTCCAGCGCAACGGCCGTCGCAGGTCGTCGCTCGTCGCCGTGCGGCGCGCAGTGACGGTCGCGAAGGGGGAAGCGCCCGTTGTGCACTATTTTTGCACTTGTTTCGACTGTTCCTCGCGAGGCATCGCTGTCGCTGTGCAATGTCGCGTCGCTGCGGTGGACGGTAGTATACCATATACCTAAATGTTGATTTGATGTTTCATATTCAGAAGGTGACGCATAGATGTAAATATCGTCCACGAGGTTCGCCGCGACGGCCATAACATAGGTCATCGAGTCGATATCCTACTACATGTATATGAAAGAGAAATTGTGGGTGTTTGTGTGTTTGCGTGTGTGTGAGTGTTTGTGTGCGTGTGTGTTTCCGACACAACTGGAGTTGGGGGCACTGCGATACTCAACGATTGATTGCGATCGACAGTGTGCCTGGCGATTGAGTAGAGACGCCGAACACGTCTCCAAACGTACCTGGCGACTCAGATGATCATCGACGGACGGCCTTCACAGCAGGGAGAAGCAAACAATATCGATCGATATTATCAATTTTTTGTGGAATTCATTCAAGCTTTTCCGAAACTTCAGCCCTGGGGTAATCGAGGTCGCTGAAGAAGAATATGAAGTTCGTTTTTAAAGCCTCCACCGCCATCAATCGATATTGATCAAATTATCGATTTTCTGCGGATGTTACTCATTCGGTCCGAAACTTCAGCCCTGGGGTAATCGAGCCCGCTGAACACGATTCTGAAGTTCGTTTTTGAAGTGTCAATCCCCATCAACAGAACTTTGGGTCAAATGGTGATTCTATTGTTTAGGGAGTGCCGTCCAAATTTGGGGTAACTTCGTGACCATGCCAGTGCAAATGCAATATAGAGTGGTCTCTATGTAGCTTCAGATGGGCGCGTGTCAGTCGGAGGAGGTGGCGAATGTAGCGTACACTCGATGCCAGGTTCCTGGTTCGGATTTTCCACACAGGACAACCAAGCCTTCCCTCCCTTCGAGTTCGATGAATTCGTACCCGACTTGCTGGAAAGGATAGAGTGCTGACTTATTCATGCTTCCAAATACGCATTCAAATCGCCTCCACGATATGCCGTACCGGAAGAAAGATCAGAACCCTACATGGACCCTTATAGTTTGGATAAACGCTATGGGAGGTCTTGCGCTTTGCCGCGCCGTTTCTTCGCAGCCCATTCCTGAGAGGCCATCTGGAGGCAGGCAGCAATCGGCGAAGCTGCACACTCTTTCTTGTTGGGCGAAAGAAGTATGCGCCCCCTTTTGCTACTCAAGCCGAGTTTGCTGCCACAGCAAAGTGTGCTCGTGTCTTATCCATAGGACACGGAGGCAGAGCTTGGGCCCGAGCGCAGACAGAAGGAGAAAAAGTTAATAGCCGCAGTAGACCTGGATAGAAGGAGTACAGTGTCTCTGCCGATTGTCGCCCGTAGCCGCAGCTTGCTGAAAAGTGAGTGGTGGCCTTTACTCGCTCTCAGAGTGCAGACAGAACTCTCGCGGCCTTAGTTGCCGTGCCGCCGCTTCATTTTGTCAACGATCCGTAAATGAAAGTGCAGTGGCGCGGTGCGGCGCTGCTCGCCGCAGGAGGCTAGCTCTGCGTCCTTGCGCGGTGACAGGGACACAAAGAACGTCACATTGTTCTTCAAGGCTTGAAGTCAGACGAATGAGGGCGTCGTCCTAATATTTGACGACTTGACCCATGCTACAGCGTCTCTGGTCATCGAACGTTGACGAAGCTCGGAGCTCTGAAGACCTCTCACCTGCGCGAATCGTGTGCCGCTCCGAGTATCGTCTTATCGATTCCCATTGCGCGACGTTGATCGCGTTTTCATGAAGCAATGTTAAGAAGTTCCCATGTTGTCACATGGGAACTGTCTTAACGACAGGCCGGTACGGCAAGAACTGATACCATAGGAAGAATCTCGTTTCTACAAGTACCGACAGAACATGTTTTTTTTTCGAGTCCCTGGGGAAAACGAGTAG
Source organism: Heligmosomoides polygyrus polygyrus (assembly GCA_947396885.1). Lineage (NCBI taxonomy): Eukaryota > Metazoa > Nematoda > Chromadorea > Rhabditida > Heligmosomidae > Heligmosomoides > Heligmosomoides polygyrus. Next base: position 104,728,501 of record OX377202.1, on the reverse strand, counting down.
GAGGCAGCGAAATTTGTAATGGTTAAGGATCTGTGGGTCGAGCTTACCACGGCGGCGAAAGGACCTGGTGCTGTGGACGGGCTGGCGCAGTGGTAGCGGTACTGCCTCATTACCGTGACGTCGAAAGATCGCTTCCCGAACTACGCCGCGTTTTTGCGCTTTTACCATAGCATCGGATTTCTATAGAGGTTTCCATTTTTTGAGTTTGCTGCGATAAGATGTTTTCACTATTTATTCCTTGTAGAGATACCATGACGATCCAGCAGTGCTTCAAATATACAAAATGCTATGAAAATAAACATATTTTGACGCAGAAACAATATGACACAGCGGCAGGAAGCTAGAAAACTGCTACATATGCAATTTGTTTTAAGATAATGCTTTAGATTTCTCCGCAACAGCCGTGATTATGCGAAGCTGAAAAGTTTCTAGGAACAAGATATGGCATATACTACATGCGATGTAAAACATTTCATGTGTTTGTTAGAGCTTGTGAAAAGTATTGAAAGGAATAAGTAGTGGAAACATCTTACCACAACAAGCTCCAAAAAAGCTCAGATGTGCAAATCTGTATGAGAATCCGATCCTATGGGAAGAGATCAAAAACGTCACGTAGCCCTGGAACCGAACACAAGACGTCACGCTCTGAATCAGCTCGTCTACCACTGCGCCACCCAATTTATTTACTTATTCACTCATTCATTCATTTATGCGAAGTAATGTTGTAAAAGAATTAAGCAACCATATACAAGACGAGACCTTCGCTAGCTCAGAGTATGCAGGAGAACACAACAAATAAAGGTAGGTGGGAAAAACGAAGTGGCAACTAATAAATAAATAATAAACAATAGAGCCCAAGTCGAGTCGTTCTGGCAAGTCGCTGTCACGTAGAATTGGGCATCCATTCCACGACACCCCCCCCCTCCTTGTGCCGCATTGGTAAGCTCGACGACCCTATGGACCCTTAACCATTACAAATTTCAGTGTCTCCTACCCATTTGCCTCAAGGATTCGACAAATCATGTTCTGTTACCACCTGTAGGGCAGAGATTGCTGCTATGGTATTTGTCCCTGCCGTTCCGGCGTACCGTTGAGACACTTCCCTTGTAAGTGAACTATAACTATTGCACAGCTTCAAAGACATTGAAGCGGCTTTTTAATTACACGCATCCGGCCTACACCTCTCCTGCACTTTAACGGTCTCTCCCATAATTTTTCACAAATTTCCAGTGAAGTGCCAAAACCTATCTCACCCTTCTGAAGCTACTCTTCGGAGTCTATGACGCATTATAAGGTCGTCTTTTGTTAATCCGATGAATCCGAATGTACGCAAAAATTGTCGCAGAATGAACAGGTGTAATACACGGGGTTGAACGTGTATTACACGCAATGAGCAGGTGTAATACAACGAAAATCAGTGTGCGACACGGCCTTCGTCCGCTGACGAAATTGCGCGGGAAATCAATCGCGATGACTAAGCTATCTGGCACCCTTCCTTTGTGCCTTGGAACTCAGCAAACCCACCCGTGGCAGCACCAACAACTGTCCTTAACAAACGCCTGCTGCAAGCGCTCACGTCTGTTCACTGTGACTGGAGCGGTTCGGCCCCCTTGTAATACACGGGGTTCCTATTCCAGTACACCAGCGACTAAACGCCGAACAGAAGCACAAGTCCAAGAGGAACAGTTTATTACTACAATAACAACCGGCAGTAGACAGCAATATGAAAACATCTCGATACAAGAAGACGGCGAAGGCGAGGCGGCCAGCGAACCGATGGCGACGTCCTTCCGGGGCTTTATTTATTTATTTATTCATTTAATTCATTTATTTATTCGGCGATGGCGCTGGCGCTTGGCTGCTCCCTGGTCGATTGCGACGCGTTGCGCTCGCTCCGGCGGCGACTGACTCTGGAGGCTGGGAGCGCCCTTTTATGTGGCCTAGTGGTGAAAAGTTCCGCTCCCGCCGCCTCCTATCGATCCTCCCCTAATGCGCGCGCCTTTTGGGCCATGGCGCCGACACAGGGAGATTAGTTAATATTACTGCGGAAGTATTGTTTTATCGTGTTTGCCGCATTAGGTGCTTTATCGCCGATTTTCGCAGCACATTAGTTCTCTCTATAAAAACCAATAATTCAAGATTTCAGAGATTTCGATTGATTTGCGACTATGTCAGCATCTGAAAGAAGAAGACCTACAGAAGAAATTGACGTTGCTTTCAACGACAAGTTGCTGTTTAGATTACTCGTGTTAGTGAAAATTATTCAAAACCTCTTCGAAGCTATAGTTATACTCACTTACATTTACTTAGCTCGCTCACTTTGGGAGAAAAAGGTACGTAACTTAGAATTTGCTCGTCTCTCAAATTGCTTCCTTTAATCCTCAGCTGGCTGATACTTATTTTGTTAGCTGTTATGACGATGTTTTTTTTTTTGTTGCGATGTCGAACAAAACATCATCATAATGGCTTACGACGTTAACACTTCTATGAACTTTTTTCTCGCTATAATGAAGAATACTTCTGAGAAGTTTTGCGAAGCTGTATATCATTCCCACTCCTACTCTTGATTCTCACTAGTCAGAAGCGGTTGTACTTTGGAGTTCAGTTGCTGTGTTCGATAACGTCGAAAAAACAAAATTAACCTATTCAGCTCCTGAAACAAATATTTCGTATAGTTTAAAATGTAATCATTTTATATAAGTTAGGTAACTTGATTACGAATCACAAGAATTTGGGAATATCAAATGTTAGCCTTTCAGGTGTACACAAAAAATGTTGCGCTACTGCTTTTATTTCTTCCTATTCCATCGATAATTGGCATACTGATGTATAGCGTCCGAGACCTCATGATGTTCACCCAATACTCTAGCGATCTTCTATTAGTCTTCGTTGACATTATCCAAGAAACAGGTGACAGGTTTACATTCGTAGCAAAAACAACGTACACATGCAAACGAAACCTAGCTTATGCCACAAAATGCAGCTTATCTTGATAATAGACGAGTCTTTGCGCTGCATGCTCAGTCGGACTAGTACGACCATAAAGCAGGCAAAAAGTGGTAAGGTTTCTCTGTCAAATAAAGCCTTCGCGAATCCGCGGTACTGTAATCACCCCATATGGTCACCACTCTTCAGAGAGTGGGAGCCACCTACCAAAGGCAAAAGTGCTCCTGCGCGGAATTGGTCACGTCATATGACGTCACAAGTAAAATTTAAAAAAGCTAAAAAAAACGGAAAATCGGAAAGTGGTCCGGCTACTATTATGCTACAGGGACCAAACATATCTTTTATTACTTTGTAAGGAATGCTTTAAATGAAAAAATCGACATAACATGCAAATGACATGAAAATGTGCTTGACTGTTCACAGACAGCCGAATAAATTTCCATGTCATTGCATGTACCAGCAACAGAAACGCACCTCATTTGAAATAGCGAAGGTGAGCGCATGGCGCATATGCTACGCCCATCTTGGGTTGGTTGGAAAGTTCTGGCAGTTTTGTCGCTTTTCGTTTGTTTATTACTGAATCAATATTCAACTTACTTCGCTTTGAATATTACGGTGTCCCACGCGGAATGTCGCTACAGACCTAAAAGTTAAATTCATACAAAGCAAAAAAAACCAAACTCTTTGCGGTAATATATTCTCCGCAATTATCAACAACCTTTCGCCAACGAACACGCAAAGGATGGATCCCGTCTTTAAAGAAATGAGCTGGTGGCGAATCAAGAAGTTGGACGCACATATCCGGATTCCGTCGTAGTTGGTGAACTTTTCCCACCCAAAGCGAGCTGCATTGATCGGAGTATGTGGTAGTCGGATGAGACAATGTCAGTGCTGTATGGCAGGTGAGACAGAAGGGTCCAAGCAAGTTCCCCGATTTTTTGCTGAACGACATCGGCGATATTACGCCTCGCATTATCATGCAGCAAGTTGGTAGAGGACGTGTGATAAATATTCAATATTAGACTGGCCGAAAAGTCTTGAGACAAAAATCTTTTTTTATTCAACCATAGTTTTCTAAATACATACTTGGAATTTACAATATAATTACCATAGAGCGATATTACCTTCTCTCATCTGCTAGACAAATCGCTGACACCTTTCGTCCAGAAATCAGCGGATTGCTACTTGAAGAAGTTGTCATTTGAGGTCATAATAGCTTTCAAAATTTTCCCTTTCAAATGGTGCTTCAGCAGTTCAAAGAGATAGTACTCCGATGGCGCAAGATCCGGGAAATGCAGTGGATGGGCTACCGAATGCCACCTATTTTCGGCGGAGTGGCGTTCTACTTCTCGCCATTTAAACAGAGGAGTGACAAATGTCTGTGTCTCCACTATCTCGTAAGGCAGTCGCTGGACTCTCGAACAAGTCCAGGATGTTGGGGGTGGACGGGCTAGGGGGACGAGGGGGGTAGAACGCTCGTTCCCCCCCCCCCCCTCTTTTCACGCATAGCATCATCCAATTTCTGAAGCTGATTAACGTATACGGAAGCGGTGACCGTCTTGTCAGCAGACAGCAGCTGATGGTAGACTGGTACTTTTGCATCCCATCAAACGCAAAGTAAATGTTTGCTTTGGTGTGGCTCTGGCTTCGGCTGGACCGGTGGTTCTGCGTCGCGTGGGAAGCAGACGGCATGACGTGCACTGTTATCGTAGACTATCCAGCTCTCATCCCCGGTCACTAATTTCCCAAGAAATTCTTTTCGATGCGGCATCGCGAGGAGTGACTGGAATATGTTCACTCGCACTTGCTTATGAGCCTCCGTCAGCCTACGAGGGATCCATCTTGCCAAAACTTTTCGACAGCCGAGGTCGTGGAGATGCAGCCCGATGGTGGAGTGGTTACATCCAAGGGTTATCGTCAGTTCCGGCGCAGTTGCTTCTGGGTTGGATTTGATAGCGGCCTACAAGCTATCCATCATCATCGATAGCAGAAGGTCGTCCACTGCGCTTTCCGTCTTCAAGGTTCATATCTCCTGAATCATTGCGAGTGAACCAACGTTGCATTGTGATGCGGCTTACAGTCCCTTCTCCAAGTGCATCGGTGACATTAGATACAGCTGTGCTTGCGATGGTGCCTCGGCACCATTCGTAAAGATGACCACTTGAAGCTGTTGTTGGCTAATCATGCTCCATATGTCACCAAAATGTCGCGCGCGGTCCTTTATATATTCATACAACGAAAGCTTGAACCTTCTGCACGATTCTCACTGACCCTGGATTTTTGAATTTTTTCAGAAAATTCTGAAGCTTTCAAAATTTTGTTTCAAGACTTTTCGGCCAGCCTAATAGATGACAATTAGAATGACACATTTTTCTCTTTGTAGAGGAATATGCCAATCTTCTCCGCTGCATAGAGTGTGATGTTGCTCTGTAATTTGTAACCACCATGAAAAAATTGCTACCTTTGTGTCACTATACAAAGCGATGATAGCCATGTTTTAAGACAAAGGAAATGCATCAACAAATTTACCTACCAGAGCTGGCGTTCAAATCAGTTGTTCGTTTAGGTATGTTCGGCGGTGTGCTAAATCTGCCCAACTTCATCGTTGATCGGTATTGTGCCACATGCCATCCTAAGTTGTACGAAATCAAAAGTCACGAGTTTCCCTTTCTGGCAGTGACTACGATTTCTATACAAGTACGATTCTTTCTGCTGTAATTTAAATGTGTATGTATGCATGATTTTCTTTGCTCTTATCTTTTGCTCTATCAGTCTATGGAGACATTTTACAAAAAAAGACCTGCTCAAAATTTCTACCCTAGTCGGGTGGGGGGGGGAAGGTCCATAGAATTAAAAATTATGTAATAAACTGACTTGAGACTTCCAAGCGGCTCCTAGAAAACACGATAGGCCCTAAAAGAGGCAAAATTAAGCGGCCAAACACAAAATAAAATGACCGCGGTTTTACAACCGTCTCGGCAGATAAGGAGCGACGCAATGGAGGCACGCCGCATGCTGACCACCGCCTGACACGTTATAACCAGGATCTAACATGGTAAAGAGGGCACATAGCCTCGCCTGCTTACAACCGCGGCAAAAACAAATGTAATTTGTTTTCGTTATTTTTTCTTCGTGCATTTTTCAAGTTTGTGTTCTATCGTGTTCTGCAGGAGCTGCTCGACAAGTCTCAAGTCAATCTGTTACATAATTTTTAATCCTGTGAACCCCACCTTCGACAAGGATAGATCCCAAAATTGTTTATCTGTCAGAAACAGAAATTCAGAATGCTAATAATTTTCACCCTTCATTTACCGAACCATCTTACCCATCTACATTTTCCAATCAAGCTTCCTCTTCATTTTAAGAAGGTGGGGAGGGGGGGGGGGGCGTTATGAAACGTGTGGGTGGTTAGACATTTCTTCTCTTCCCTCAATGTTGAGAAAGCCTCGGATACGGCATTGTTTTCGAAAGGACTTCTTGCTTATTGTTGACCGCATAGAGTCGAGAAAAGAAGAATGCAGGAAGCCTTTGCTACAAAAGAAAATAACAAAATAAAGCAGAAAATAATTAAAAGAATGATTTCAGATTATGCTCACGGGAGTAATGGTGGTGCTAACTAGAAACGGTGTTGTTGACAATATCCATTACACAATTGTATTCGTCTCGCTGTGTATAACCTCTGTTTTGGTAGGTTGAAGCATTCTTCGTTATTATACACAGGAACGCTTTCTATCTGCTCTTGCTCTCATTAACACATTATTACCACAAGCCTTCATTATGAGTGATAACTTCGGGGAAAAATGTTATAGAAGAGTGACATCTGATTTCTGTGACTCATCGATGCGGAAGGCACTTTTTTCGTGTCTGAACACATTCTGAACTCAAGCGCACCTACGCGTTTATTTAGCTGTATAAATGTCGTTTTTCCGCATGTCCTTGCCGCACTGACCACTCCAACCTATTTATTTATTTATTTATTTATTTATTTCATACACTCATCAAGAGTGCTCACAAATGTACAACATAAAACATTCTGAGCAACACGAGGAAAAGACGATACTTGGGAGCAGAAAGCATCGCTTTGGTACGACCCACTTTGGTTTTGAGTATTCTCAGTTCCTATAATTTAGCACAACTAACGAAGTCAATCGCTGACAGGGGGATGTGAATGGTGCCGCTAGTGCATCGCCTCATCCCAGGGATAGAAAACTCACTGTTTGAGTGTCCCGGTTCTCTGCAAGAGCCCTACTATGGATGAGTCAAGAATGTACTTAGTGTCTGCGAATCAATCGGGATGGTTTGGGAGCCTTGGCCTAAATTTTTCAGTCCTGCAAATTTCATCACCCAGGAGGCCCGCTCGCACGCGTCCCTTTGGTTCTGTGAAGCTTCTTCTCGGACTTCCTCAGGTGCTGCCTCCCTAAGGCGCCTTTTATACTCACGCCGCGGCGCGGCCAGTCGCGCCGCGCCCCGAATTTGACGCGCCGCTGCGCGATTGCAGTTAGAAAGGGGAGCGTCAGCGACGCGCGGCCACGAGCTTCTGCGCACTACGGCCCGTGCTCCGGAAACGGTCCATAAGTCATTGAGGGAGCAAAACAGAAAGGATTCGTCTGGCTGATCAGCGCAATGCATATTGTCAATGTTTGTCGTGGGATTCCTATGGGGAGCGACGAATCCTCTCTTAAGCCTGGAGTCGAAGTTGTTCGCTCAACCTACGGTTGAAACTGGTGAGTGTGGTGTTGAGTCGAATCCCCTGCAATGCAAACGGCTTTAAACCACTCTTTATTTTGCGATATGTGCGGGTCCAAATGTAAAACTGCTGGAAGGTACTCATCGTCGAGAATCACTCAAAATTTTTCTCATATGGCCATTCTGGGGTCACTGTGCACTAAGCATATCTTTGGCGTGGTATACGAAGCTTCGTGAATGTCTACAGATCTCCATTCTCTTCCTAGGTTACAGAAGCTACGGGCTAAGGTCATGGTCACCGATTTCGCATAAAAACTCCCTAATCCTGCAAACCTACTAATCGTCTGTAACTTCAAAAAACGATGTCAGACTCGTGATCAGCACCCTAAATACCCCCTCCTCCTTCCCAATAGGCGAAGTTTGGTCGAACCGGTGAAATCTCCCACCCTACACCGAGTCTGCCTCGGCTGATCGCGCCGCGCCGCGCCCTCCCCCTCAGCGGCGCGATTAGCCGAATACCGTAACCCGAAATTGCGTCAAGTGTGGTGTTTTGCGGCGGCGCGAAAAATCGATAGCCATGCCGACCATCACGCCGCGCCGCGGGGCGGCGCAAGTGTAAAAGGCGCCTAACGAATAAGATCGAAGCCCACGTCCGCGCTCCTCGGATATCTCTTGCCATTGTATTTGTTTCTTAATTACTTCACCTCTTACCTCTATTTACATCGTTCGCTACAGACAAATAGCTTAGTATACAAAAGTCTCGAGTGTTCATAAAGAAAAAGTATGAAACCGTCATAACAATCCCCTCTCATAAAACAACTAGGGAGTCAGAGTCTTCAGGCCCGTCATTGTTTGGTTTTAACATTGTCGGCATACATACTGCACTTCACGCTCAAATCGTTAATGAGTCCTGGGAGTTCACAGGTATATAACAAGAGCAAGAGTGAGGAAAGCACTCCGCCTTGCGGAACACCACTTAGAGCTGAGAAGGCTTTAGAAAACTCACAGTTGGTCCTTACTTGATGTGTTCTTCAAGACAGAAACTGCTGAGTCCAATTCATGATCATGTGGTGTACCACAAGGCGGACAACTGGTAGACGAGCTTCGTGGCCTTGGTTTCTCCCTTACTCTTCCTAATCTATACTTATGATCTTCCAGGAGCAGTGTCGAGATTTGGAGTAACGTGTAAGATGTATGGAGACGATCTAAAAATATACAATGTAATCAAAGAGGACCAAGACACTAACTGTGTTCGGTCTGCGATTGACTATGTGGCCAATTGGGCTGATGAGTGGAAACTACCACTTGCACCCGAGAAGTCCCACTGCTTTGTAATTGGCGCCAAAAACAATGGCAGGATTCCGAAGTACAAACTACAGAATGTTGCCCTTAAACTGGTAGACGAGCTTCGTGACCTTGGTTTTTTGATCGGCAAGAATCTAACTTCTGATACACATTACAAATCCTTGATCAAAACGGCAAACTTTCGTACCTATAATCTTTTTAAAGTTTTGAAAAGTAACAATCCTGATCTTCTTTTGCATGCCTACAAGACATATGTTCGACCCATAGTTAAGTTCGGAACTACTGTGTTTTATCCTGTTAAGAAGAAAGACATTGATATTCTGGAAAGTGTCCAAAACAATTTTACCCGTAAAGTAGTGATGAGATCCCTAGGCATAGACTATTCCTCAATACCAAATGGCAGAGAAAGAAACAGGATGCTGGGATTAAAATCCCTTGAAAGTAGAAATAAAACTGTCGACCTCAAAATGGTCTTCAAAATTCTCACCCATACACGCAAACCAAGTAAAAACCAACGTAAACCAAGTACACGTAAACCCCACTGCATTTTTCCGAGGACACTTGACTAGAACGATGAGAGGTAAGCTTCGGTTACATGTACCAGTTGCAAGGACCACGGTCAGATCAACGTTCCTGACCTACCGAAGGCTTCAACTTACTACTAGCCGAAAACGATAATCTCTTAGGATTGTCTATGCATTCGTTTAGTAAGTTGCTATCCTCTTCAGCGTTTTCGTGATTGTTCTATGTTAGTTTTTTTTCGATACTAGTGCCTTCAGAGAGTTGCAGTGTTTTTTGTTGTCATGTGCGTTGTATTCTTCCTTTATAATATGTTCTCTTTTATATTGTTCGCGTGGGAACGTTCCGCGCTGAGAATAAATAAATAAATAAATAAATGTGATGGATTCCCACAGCTTTATAAGCAATTTCTCAAGAGGGACTTTGTCAAGGCTTTGGAGAAGTCAAAGTATACCACATCCGTGCAGTTTTTCTCTTGAATAGACTTGAACCAATCATTGAGCGAGGTGAGGAGCGCAGTTTCCACCGATCTACCTTTGAGGAAACCATAGTGGTTCTCAGAGATTACTTTATGCTCTTCTAGGTGCGCTGGAACGTGCTTCTTGAGAATCGTTTCAAATGTTCTCGCGAATATTGAAGTGATGCCTACTGGCTTGTAATTTTTGGCATCATTGCGGGATCCCTTCCCTCGGCTCTCATAAAACTCAAACTATATGTGTTCCAGAGGATAGGCAATATAATGTGTAACGTTTTTTTTTTATAAAAAAGGAACCAAATCTGGAGTTAATGAAAAGGATTTGGGCTACCTACTCAATACATGACCACATGACCGCGTGACCACCTTGACACCGAATCTCGTGCTTTAGGAACACATTGTGTTATTCAACTGAGGAAAATCGGGCAGACCCTCACCTGTCTCACCCAATGAATCGCTTCTCCAGATGTGACTCCTGTTGTATGCTTTGAGGGAAACATCGTCGAACAAGTCAGCGTCATCACTTTCCGTAGAGGCCAGCTCACTGTGATCCTTTTACAATGCACGTCATTATTCATTTTAATAGGAGAGCTTATGTAGTAGTTATTAACTTCATGGATAGCTATTTCCAGCTTCCAGGCTAGTTGCTTCCCGTGGGAAGTCGTGAGTCTACTGAGTGATCTATCATATCATGCAGTGCATGTGTGGGAAGGACTAAACAGGGGAGACGAACAGGACATTATGTGTAAGATCTCGCTTATCTTCCCGCTCCCACGTTTCATGAATACGGCCGTAAATATCGCGCAATCCCTCTCCTTCCTTTTATGGTAAACTACTCAGATCGGAATGGGATATGCCCTACCATAGACTCGATTTCGAAGAAGTTGTCCCATCAGGGACGTGGAAGAGGCATCAGTAACCCTCACCGCATCTCGAAGGTCATCCAAATCAAGACATCTATGTATCTCCGCGCCCACATCGTCCAAACTGAATAATTGTTGATCAGTAGGCTAGACAAGAATGTAATGGTTGGAGCTATGCTTTACAATGTTCATAACCGAACCGATAAATGTATGTGCCAGTTCTCTGTAGATGATTCTTCAGGTCTTCGCTGGACTTCCTTTTATTGCAAAGCGTCTTCACAATTACTACAGAGGACATCATTCTTCTGTATCGGTAAACTTTACTTCAGCAAAAGCTCTGGTTTCTCTACACTTCGACTATTGCACATTAACAGGTCATGTTTAGATACGGTACCAGTCAGTGCAAAATATACGAGTGGCACGATTGTTGAACATACTCGTTATATTTTATGCAGTTTTCTATCTAGCAGAAACTGCAGTCTGTTATGTCATTGACAGCTACGTAGTAGATCCACTCTGGAACAAAATTCTCATGTCGTTCTACATAATGCTGGTTGCGGTTGAGGTGAGTAAAACCTTGCCAGACCTGCAGGAGTTATCTGCACCGCTTTAGCAATAGGTGCTGCATTTGTCGATTCTATCTATAGTCACGCTGGCAAGCTTGGCACGCACACGCTTTGCACACTCAAATTGCGACATTCAGAGACAGCGTGAAGATAGAGAAATACAGGTCGAGGTAAACCCCTCCATAGATTCTGCATTCTACATCTACATATATCACGAGGCAATAATGCCTACTACTCTACAATGTCACGAGAAGCCACCCAAGGAGCAATTGAGTGCTATGACCTTTTCATGCCCCAACGGATTCGCCAATCTTGATAGGATGAAAGGCTGTGCAGTACCTTGTAAATCTTTCAGTGTATCTATCTCAAAATGGGGGATAGAGAGGTGCACTCTTATTCTTGGAGTTCGTACGTTAGGTGTCTTCCTGAGTTACGGTAGCAGTCCCCCACCGTCCACCACCGCTCCGAATTACTGTAGCGTGGCTTGTTGTTGAGCCCGCCTTGGACGAGCTATAACGGATGAACAGAGCAGACTGCGCACCGCGGAGCAGACTTTACGTTAGTGTGGTGATTTAGGACTATGGTTGTTTTTTGCCCTGCTTTATCTTTGTATTCCTGGTATTCGTATGCTTTGGGGCGTTGACTGACGCCTAGGTGCTTGCCTTGTATTTCACTTTCGCAGGCAATAAAGAATTGAATTAGCCATATCCACATGGTAGTAAAGATTTTTGCTTTAGTTTGTTTGCAGTAGGTGAACATCTAACCTTCTGTGCAAAGCCTTCTGTGAATGATCTGTGAAAAGAAATATCCTAACTATTTAAAGATGTTGCAGCGCAGGCATTCCCTGATTAGAGTCAAGATTGCTGCCATGTCTATCAAGCATTTCAGATAAAGCTTGAAAAGCTTGGTCGTTTTGGACGTTAGTATAGAGGAAAGTGGCGTCAAATGACTCGAGTGCACAGTTTGGATCAAAACGTGAACTGTGGATTTCAAGGAACCTGTTTGTGTTGGTCAGGTGGGAGGGTACCATAGGCAACAGCTGGCTTGCAATACAATTTAGGAACCACGATATTCGGTCGCTTGGCCCACCTACGCAGCCAACGATAGGCCGTATTTTGTAGATGCCCGCTGACATTGACTGCAAGCCACTAGGAGTCAGTTTGTGGGTTTTGATGAAGCTATAGAGAACAAGACAAGTTGAATTGTCCAGTTTCAGTCTTCTTAGGAATTTGTCATCAAGACCGGCAGACTTCCTCACGTTCATCCAAACGTGATTAAGTCGTCTGCACTGCGATGAAAACTCTCTCTCTCTCAGTGGAACACTGGTACATAGTCCTATCTTGTAAATGAAGTTCAGTTATCTCTCTGTCCAATGTCTGGGGAAAACTACGAACTCGCCGCCCTTATCACTAACTGACGCGTATAATACTGTTTGATTTCAACTCACGCAATTCTCTTAACCCTTGCCTCTGCACAGTTTTCAAGTTGTTTTGGCGTAACCGTTTAGTGAAGAGCGGTCAGTACGCCAATTGACAAGATTGTCATTTCGACATGAATCTCAGGGGTAGCGGTCGGTTGCTTGTAGAAATTGCGTGGAAACGGTGTACGTGGATACTGTGGCTGTTAGTGATAGTGGACTGCGGCCTATTATGACGATTCCATTCTTGCTGGAGCAAATCCCTCAAGCGGTGTAAGCTCCCCACAGCCTTACGGTAAGTGAAAAAGTTGATGTTTCGAGCAGCCGAAAACGACGGACCGAGACAGAGGAGGTCAAGCGCGTTCGGAGAAATGTGAGCGTTGCCAACAACGGTAACCCTCGACATGATGTCACCATCACCTTGAGCCTGAATGTTAGTAGTAGGGCGGTGGTTCATGGATGAATTGCTTGTAGCCTACCGGATATTTTCGAATGGTGCGCCCACTTGTTTGTCTTATTTCGCACAAAGCATGGTCTTAGCCCTAGATCGAATAGAATCGCCAATTAACCTCGACCCACCCTCAGTCCTCCTTCAAGTCGGATCGGGAAAGAAGATGCCGGCATGCTTGTTCTTTAGCGTTACATTTCAAACTCGATGAGTACAATCTGTGTTGCTTCTCCTTGATCACTCCCGTCAGTATGCAATGGTAAAGCCTTCTGAGTGAGGGATGATCCCTGCTCTGGTTTAACATTGTATCAATCTTCACATTTGAAATGAACCTCGGAAGTACGTCGGTCTCCTTGCATCGTTGAAGAAACTCGAGAGGTTGACGGCAGGCCACCACTTTTTGGCGAGGCAATAACCCTCCTCGAACAAGAGAGGAGAACCTTGGCGGTACGTTGTCCAATAAATGAAACACCGCACTGCGAGCTCTGAGAATGACCAGGAGCGACCCTGCTGCCCTCAGAACTACTAATGTATGAAGAGCGAGCAGTACGATACGACTCATTCGCTACTGATCTACTGACGCCGAGTGGTAGCGAATCGCTACACTAGGCTACACTAGAGGCGGTGGAGCATCGTGTGAGTTCGTGTTCACCTTTCGGGTTTTTCGCATTGTGTTTCCGGCTTTAGATCAGAAACGCTAGCGTGGGTGAGGCGCTTGTCGGGTAAGTTGTAAAGATAAAATTGCGAACCATTTTTAGGCTTTGAAAAGACGAGACGTCAGGCCAATAAATAGTGCCACCTAAGAACTTCGAGGCACAGAAACAGCATAAACATTGATAACACCAATGCCGAGGTTTCAAGACGAGAGGACATGGAGTTTATTGGACATAATTATGTGTTGTCAGTTCTTCAGTCGAACACAACTGAGTACTTGCATCAATTTAGATGCTAAATGAGTTCCGAACGCAACACTGAGCTGCTCCTCGAAGTGAGCTAGAGAATGAGATCACGTTACTGCTTAGTTAAAGAGAGTCGACTCACCGAGCGGATCGTCGTCCTAGAAATGACTCCTCCAAAGCAGCAATGCGCGCTCTGCTCAACTCGTCTCATCTCGTAGGGAAATCTCGTCCGAGGCGGGTGCGGCACCCGGTCAGCCGGCGGTAGTCGAGCGCATCGCTTCGCTTTCTACAGTAGTGGAAGACACCTATCCTAACGCACCCTAATCCTTGCACTGTCGCACTATTGATCTATGGCTTTCTGCGATTTCACGTGTGAAGCTCCTCGACCTAGTCAAACGACCGAGTCTTGTCAGAGTCAAAATGGCTATGTTCTTATTAAGCAAACGCAAAAACATTTAGGTCCTGTCGTCGATGCTGGTGATCACATTCTCACACTCCAAGCTTCGATCAGCTCTACCGTGGTTCAGAAAACCAGATTCAAGCAGCGCTAGTAACTCGCAAGGCGTGCGATCTGTGGACGGTCGCGTGATGACGTTTTCAGCTGCAGAACAGCAAAGAATATATTTTCAAAGCTACCGCTCGATGTGGAATAAATGACGTTTTTACGATGTTGTAGACAGTGATGGATCTCTAGAACACTGCTAACTATGTAATTCCTTCGAATCGAAACACCACCTAAAGAAGAATCTTCTAACATCTTCTGGCAGTAAAGAAGAATAAGGAGTTGAAAAAGAAAGAAAAACAATTATACATGGTTCTATAGCTTGTTATACTTTGTTCTTCTTGTTTTTTTTTGCCATATTAAGGATATATTGTAAAGAAAGATGTTAGACTTCTCCCGTCTCTGATGCGGTTTACTATTGCCGGATATCATGGACGCCGTTTGAAACTGCATTTGGCCTATGTTGGTTGCAGCATTGTATTTGCAATAAGCCTCCGTAGCCAGCCGAGAAAAAACTCAATGTGTTACCTCTTGTCTAAGTCTGAGATCAATTTGTCAACACTCGACAGATGGAAGGCGCGGTTGGTCTTGCGAGACCCAAAACAAGAGCTTCGATTTGTGGTGCATGCCGCAGCCAGGCCACTTCCTATTATACCACCACACACACACACTTCAGGGCATTTTTATTTATTTATTTGGACGTGTAAATAAGGCTATTACACGCTGTGAAAACAAAACACGAAAAACGTGAATACTACAACACAACACATAACGACTAGCTAGTTTTAGTTTATTTTATTTCTTGCACAAACTGGAAGCCATAAATAATAAACGGAACAAATACTACAGATTGAGCAGGAACACATGGCATATGCTTAGTTTGCGTGTTTTTCAATCCTTTTGTGAATAATAAGGAAACTGCAGTTTGAAATTTGAAAAAGATCAGATACATAGATGGTATGTACTCTGGAATTTATATGTCAAAGGTTTGTTCTGTCTCTGTTTAATATTATTATATTAGAAGAATAATGCTAAAACAAAATAATAGTTTAATGAAAAAATTTATGAATAACGACATTAATTCTAGTGGAAAGCAATTGATTTTTGTGTAGTAATTATGCTCCTTGACGAAGAAGCACTACAACGTTGCCGCTCGAGCAACCTCTACGAAACCGTTGCGCAACACTAACTCCGCCTGGCCGGACACATTCTTCGAATGCCGACGCATCGCCTGCCAAGATCAGCCATGCAATGGATACCGCCAGGAAAACGAACCAGAGACCGCCCAAAAAACACGTGGCGCCGCAGTTTATGAATGACTTGGAAGTTATGAATATTTCTTGGCAGGAGTGCAAGAAATAGCCCAAGACAGGCAGCGGTGGAAAGAGTTCGCCCTATGCGCTCAACAGCACGGGAGGAACTAAGTAAGTAAGTAAGTGATTAGGCTCCTTACAAATTTCTTTAAAATGCTACGCACATACTACTTCTGTCAGATGTATATATTTAGTCTATCCAAATAACGATTATCTCTTGAAGTCGACGCTTCATCCTTTTAGGATCCATAGTCCATAGTGGGTTTGTGTTTCCCTTGACAAAACACTTAGAGAATTTTTAGCTCGAAGCCATTACTGGCTTCAGACAAGATTCTTCACATAAGTGTGGGTGTTTCCGATTCGCAGAATAGAGGTATGCTTGCTAATTGTGTATTGGCGAAGATTACGCGTCTCGTGATGATGCTAGACCAGATACCTCAACGTATAAGGGCGATGTTCTGACAGAAAGAATTTAACAGGTGTATGTTTTCCGGCCCACATCAATTCTGTCTGCCGTAATCGTAGGCCTCAGGTTTGTTTCACAGCATCTGAATAATAGAAACCGAACAATCGATTGATATTGATCGAAACAACTTTGTTCCAGATCAGTGGCTGTGAGTGGGAGCGTGTAATTTCTCGCTAATAGAGCCATCAATTCCAGTCTTCCTTGCCTAGCAGGCTTCTTTTAAAATTCGTTACTGCAGCCAGCCAGCCAGCCCAAAGATTTTTTATTAAGCATTTTATAACAAAAATGTAAGTAGAGCAGACTGAAAAGTACAGTACCGCGCATGTCTTTTGGTCAATTCCCGAAAAAGCCGCTTTGGAGCGTTCCAAAGCGGCTTTTTCGGGAATTGACCAAAAGACATGCGCGGTACTGTAGGCCGCAAAGTATAAAAGTTTCATGAAAACCGGAGATTCGAGTCACCTTTATTCACTTGAGCAAATTCGTATGGGACATTATTAATGGGACATCAAATCCTTTGCATAATAATCACAGGCACAGATTCATATAAAAAGAGTGACAGAGCAATGGATCGATTTGAGGAGGACGGCGTTATTGCAACATTCGCAAGGCATCTGAATGTCTGACAAGCAACAAACTAAAGGAAGAGGAAGAAAACGAGATTTAATAAGAGACAATAGATCTGCAAGTGATTCCGTAGGCAGGGCAGGCCTTACTGGACATAGTTTCCTATCGGGAACTGACTGTTAATGAACCCGCATCTTCTGCTTTCCGGGCAGCGATGTTCGCCCTAGCCTTGTTTATAGTTGCGCCGCTGCGCGGCGCGGCACCATAGTCGGAATAGATATCGACCGGATGGCGCGAAAAATCGATATCTATGGCGACCATCACGCCGCGCCGAGAGGCGGCGCAAGTATAAACCAGGCCTTACACCACCGGCGATGTTTCACCGCACGTAACATCTGCAATATCCTCCAGGTCTGTCAGCACCCACCCGTGATACGCGGAAGGGCCTTCCGCTGATATCAGCATGGAATCGTTTAAGCTGAAGACCTTACTAGTAACAATGTATTAATACATTTGATTGAGCCGGGAGCGGCTGGTAGAGAGGCGTACCTTCGAGTCGCTCCAGCGACTGGTCGCGGTGATAGTGTTGCGCGGGTAGCTACGAACTGCGTAGCTATCCTCGCAACAATATCGCCGTGAACAGTCGCTGGAGCGACTCGGAAGTATGCCGGATGCCTAAGTCGTTGACGAATCCAGCCCCTGGAGGACATCCGGATGTTACCTGCGGTCAAACAGCGCTGACTGTTCATTCATAACTTTGGGGCGCTGAAGTTGTGAGTTCGGTGTTACTGTTATCGGTTCATGGTAACCAGCTATCGTACACCGAAAAGTGCAGAATCGCATTCTTTTCAGAATTTAGACCCGGCGGTATTTGCCATCCCCGGCCTTATCCTGAGAACTACTGGCTGACCATCGCCGCCGACGCCGACACTCTACATAGTTTGGTGTAGCAGGTGCAATCCTAGTTGGTGGTGGCCGTTTTTGAACGATTTGTCGACATAACGAAATACAGGCTGCGCCAAAGTTATGGCGACAGCACATGCGGGAAAACCTCGTATTCGGATCGGCTGCTTTTTTTGTGCCCTTATTGTTTTTATTGCGTCAATTTGTTTGTGCGATCTCAGTCAAGCATAAAAATAAATTGTTTTTTAGGATGGTGAAACGTTCCTGCCACCGTGCTTCAATCATTGAGTTTTACCGTCGAGGTTTTTCAGCTCGCGATATTCTGCGCCGTCTTGGGGTTCATCGAAATATATAGATCCATTAAACGCTGCGAAGATCTGGGAACCGAGGAATCCTGGGAATCCGGACGAGGAAGACATGCATCTGTGACAACTACGGACAACATCAAGAAGGTACGTGAACGAATTCGCAGGAACCCGACGCGCTCGGTCCGCTAGATGTCGCAAGGATTGAACTTCAAGGAGACTGTTGAGAAGAATCTTCCGTAAGCTGGGTCTCAAGGCCTATAGGAAGCTTCTGAACCTTCCAACAGGACGGAGCTCCAGCTCGCCGAGCAAGAATGGTGCAGATGGTGCAGGACCGGTGCAAAGGCAACTTCCCGAACATCAGCTTCCACGAGTGGCCAGCCTGCTCTCCGGATTTTAATCTGGTGGACTATACCATCTGGTTAGTTCTGGAAGCCTAAGCCTGCGGAAAACGTCCGTGGATTTTTTGAAGGAGGCTCTTCAGAAGGCGTGGGATGAGCTTGACGCGCCATACTTGCGTGCCGCCGTCGATGCCTTCCCAAGTGTCTCACGCCGATGGAGATATCTTCATCTCAATATTGTGTACAGTTCACAATAGAATAATAAACACTATCGCGTCGTTGGTTTCTCGAAAGTGCTGCAATTTCGCTTTCGGCGATTTGAATGCCTTGTCGCTTTAATTTTTGTGCCCAGTGTATTAGGCCCGTTTATACCTCAACACCAGTTAATGGCCATATTGATTGAGCGACGCGATCGATCAATTTGGCTACGTTAGGCCTTTGTCATACCATCGCTCACTCCGAGCGACGCCTAATGATATGCACCCATATCGATTCCATCGCGCCGCCCGATCGATATGGGAGCATATCATTAGGCGTCGCTCGGGGTGAGCGATGGTATGACAAAGGCCTTAGGCCTATGTCATACCTTCGCTCACCCCGAGCGAAGGCGACGAACAGAGCGATGAGCGAAGTCTCTTCGCTAGCGTGAAGCTAGCGAATAGGCGCGCAGTTAATAGCGTTGTGTGCAGCTGCGTCGGGAGGGCTAGAACACACCATTGCTGCAAATAAATTCCGGTTTCAAAAGGCAAATAGGACTGTGCTACATGGTGACCCCCCGGACCCTATTTGCGCGGAAATTAAAAAATTATGAAAACGGGGGAGACTGATCGGGTAGCATCGCTACCGATGCTGGCCGACGCTCTGCTCAGCTCAGCGACGCGGTCGCATCGGTAGCGATGCCGTATCGCTCGAAGGTATGACACCCCGCTAGCGAGGCCTTGCTAGCGGTGGGTCGGACAACTGCTACACGCGTCTGCCCCTCCACAACGTTTGATACGTTCCCTTCCCCAATTGTGTTAGTTGTCCATCGCCTTCGCTAGCGAAGAGCGATGGTATGACATAGGCCTTACATGCCGTCGCGTCTCTCGGCGTCATAAGTATAAACGGGGCTTTAGGCTGTCGCAAAATTAATCTCCGTCTCGAGGTGTGTATAAATAGATAAGTTTTTTACCCGAAATCATTCCGTTTCAGATCAAGACACACATGTCGTTTGGTATGTTTTTTCTTCTTCTTCAGCTTGGTTGGCCTGGGCGGAAAATCCGAACCAAGGACCTGGTTTTGGGTGAACGCGACAGCCGCCATATCCTCCTACTGCGCTGTAAGCGCGCACCATAATCGAACCGACACATGTTCAGCGCCAACGCTGGTGAATAAATTAATGGCTCCCGACAATAGGGATGGATACAGCGAATGAAGAAAATGACGCTATGAGAATAAATAGACTTGGTGACGAGGAAGAAAAAGAATCGGTTAAAGGAATAGCATCGATCGAAGGCCTTCGATTTCTGAGCAATTCCCGCCGTAACCGGGGGACCACAGTCAGCCGGAGCTTCTCTGCTACCACATCCCTTTGTATGTGTTAAAGTAGATATTTTGCTCGGCTTTAGGGCTAAACGCCAGTTGACGGCCTTCGAACGACGTCACGCCTAGGAGCTCTCCTTGAACAGGTCTCGTTTTCGTGTCCGTTGTCCAGCAGCGAAAACGTGACCTCAACATCGCATGCAGTGATGGATGCGACCACAGAATGAGCAGAGCGGTTATGAGTACCTGAAATAAGAGTTCTTGGTTGCTTTGCTGGTAAGGCAGGCACCAAAACAATAGATCTGAACACTTTCCTGGGTCTAGGTCAACACAGTCCCCTCCGCAGTAAAGAAAGTGCTGGCAGCTCCAATATAACCATCTAGGAAAGGATAGCAAGTTAATGAAGTTAAAGTCCCTAAGCCGCTCTCTAGGGAGAAGATTATCCCTTTTTGATTCAGCTCATTTTCTTTAAGTCTCAAGTGGATCTTAACGATGCTGTAAGCTGTTATAAAGATGTTTTGTTGCGACCAAAAGTCTATCGCCAGGCTGGACTCGAGCTAGCACCACGCGGGAATGGCCCTCGTCATGTTGAATATTACTGTAGATTGAACGGCGGTGTTGGTGTTATGGCGTAGAGCATTCCTACCGGATTAGCAGGTAGTGCAGGTTCGAGTCCCGCCTGCCGTTAGAGTGTGGATCGCAACAAAACATCGTTCTAACCTTATCTCCTATCTGTCCTCATCGTAATCGGTCATCGATTTTCTAGGGAGCTAACAAGGTCACCATTCGATCAAGTAACGTGCTGGAGCAGCCCAATAATTCCCACTTGAGTAGCCCAAGGAGCTTTTCTTGGCTTTTCTTGCAAAGCTCTTAAGAACAGAATAAGCAACGCTTAGGTGATCGTCCTGGTGGTCTTTTCTCTCCGCCTTGAATCCAGCCGGTTATTGTTACACGGCCGGCCCACCTAATTTTGGATAACTTGCCCAAGTGCAAATATGCGTCCCAAAAGTCGACGATGCACGGAATTTCGAAGCGCTTCTCTCATCTGCCTGATTCTTGTCACCACTAGCATCGTCCTTGATCGTGATTCATCCTGTTTCCGTAGAGTCCAGAACAGTGAGTTGAATAAGTGGGCACGGAACCAGACGTTCCTCGTCTTTCTCACGACTTCTTCGACCCTCTGGAAAGCTCTCCAAGCCGCTCGTTTCCTCCTGATCAGCACTTCCCCTAGGTCGTTGACCATATTGACTTCGCGACCCAGATACACGTAGCTGGAGCATTCGGAGATGTTCGTTCCGTTGAGCGAGAATGGGGCATCAAAACCCATCCGTTCCTCATGAACATCGTCTTCGTAAGATTCAGCTACACTCCAACGTTCCCACATAAACGATCGAAGTCGGTCAGCATTTGATGCGCCTGGCTGATGCTCGGTGTTATGAGCACGATGTCGTCAGCGAAGCGAAGATGGTGCAGTTGCCGGCCGTCGACCTTCAGACCCATGTCTTCCCATTCTAGTTCGCGCATGCTCGGTGCTATGAGCACGATGTCGTCAACCAAACAAAGTTGGTGCAACTGCCGCCTGTCTATCTTCACGCTTCTAAAATGCGCTTTTTTAAGGTGGGGCTGAAGAGCTTCAGGGTTATGGGATTCCCTGGTCGACTTCCTCCCTTTAGGCTGGCGACGATGTTAATGATTCGGAGAACGCAAACTTAGCGGACCTCGGACTTTTGAATGATTTCGATAAGAGCCAGTTCGCTTTCCTCGGATTTTTCCAATTCGGATCGTTATATACGAATCGGGTATCCGAAAATGATTCATTCGGATCCAATGTGTACTCTAAACTATTCCGATGTATGGACCATGAATCCTGTCCAATGGCCCGACGGCTGGACAGAGACCAACAAGCTCGAGAGCGGTGAATGGCTTCTTCATGTCGATGAACAGAAGCCAGCCTTTTTCTCCTTCCGGTTCGCCTGTCGTCATCTCGTTCTTCCGTTGAGCTAGAATCGTTCATGGACAGAATGAGAGGATGAATATTCCACTTCACTCATCCCATGAATAGAAGCAGGTAATAGTATAGCATTACTTAAGTCTATTGCAGTCAACAGGGCGCGTGTCACGTAGTTGGAGGATTCGCCGGCTCTCGCTTGCACCCGATACCAGGTTTCCGGTTCGGATTTCCCGCCCAGGCCAACCAAGCCTTCCATCCCTCCGGGGTCGGTGAATTGGTACCAGACGTGTCTGGGAAGGATAGAGCACCGACCTATTCAACGGCTGGTCACCGCAAGTCATTGTACGGCCGTATGGACGCATTATAATCGCCTCCACGACATCCCGTAGAAGTAGAATGCGTGGCGCATCCGAAAAGGGATTGAATAACTACTCAAATCAGTTTTCTTAAGCCTTAAGTGGCTGATATCGAGGTTGTGAGCTGTCATAACGACAAATATAACGACAACAAAACATCGTTATGACAGCTTACAACCTCGATACCAGGCACTTGACTTAAGGAAACTGATTTGTATCGTTTCTATCAAGACCACCAGCTTAACTGGTTCCATGCTCATATCAGCGGCCAACTCATCCCGGATACGGGTGGGTGCTGATCGGTCCCACGAGGTGTGGATGTTGCGTTCGATCAAACGGCGCCGGTGGTGTAATGGCGTAGAGCATTCCCGCCCGTTTAGAGGGAGGTGCGGGTTCGAGTCCCACGTGGTGCTTGAAGGATTGAATAACACCGTCCTTTATCCTTTATTCCTATTGCAGTCAACGAAAATTTTCAAACTCTACCCGTTTTCCAATTATTATTAATGTGAACTTTACTGTAATCTTCAACCTTAGGAAGGATATTTAAAGAATATACATAGAGAACCTTAAGCTTTTGATAGCTGATTTTTGAATGGTGTGCCTGTAATTCATACTTCTTCTTCTATTTTTTAACCAACAGGAATTGCTTATACCTCGATACAAGTGACAGTAATGAACACGGCCTGAAGAACTCCTTGGATGAAGTGCTGCTCGACGACGTAAAGCATCGCGTAATAGATAGCAGTTTCGCCAATGTAGAATGTCGTATACGATGCCATCAACTGGGCTGTGAGTCGAACCGCTCGCATATTTTCTATGGATTGGTAGCGCACCTAAATTGCCGAACAATGAAAACCGGTTGCCATGTGTATTTTCTGGATTATTTTCTGGATGGCTATCCCACACTTATGAGTATACAGGTCCGTAAGATCTAGTTTATACTTACGCCGCAGCGCGGCGCGGCTGGATGGTCAGGGGCCGGATTCGTCAACATTTAAACCCGTGGGTACGCGGGGTATAAAGGGTAGAGGTAAGATAAGAGTCAGGGAGAGATAAGGCAAGAGGCAGAGACGCAGGCTCCATCGTGGGTATCTGCACCCTACCCCTATACCCGGGGATTAGTCGTTGATGAATCCAGAATAGATATCGACCGAACTGCGCGAAAAATCGATATCATGGCGTCGCGCTGCGTGGCGGCGGAAGTATAAACTAGGGCTAATGGTTGGCTTGGTGGTGGGTTTTAGCATGATTTAGTTGCCAGTTCAGCACCTCATCTAGGCGAGAACCACCGCGAAAAGGCGCGTTACAAAGGGAGTCACACCATAATCGTAGCTGACCTTCTTTGCATCTTTTTTATTGATTTTCATCTGAAATTGTATGCGGTAATTAAATAGCAATGAAGTACAGCTCCTCCCTCAAATCGTGAGGCCGCATCCATCACGACCACGAAGAGCGGTGGGGATAGCACAGATCCCTGATGCACCCCTACAGAGATGGGAAATTCCAACGAGGTTCCCGTTGGCGCTCGCACTTGACTCCTTGGGCAGGGGTATAGAATGCACACTCACTCAATAAGCTCCTCAGGGATGCTATGTTCCCGTAGCGCGTACCATTCACCGTCTCGCGTAACGCGGTCGAAGGCCTTCTCCAAGTCCAGGAAGGCAAAATGCACCGGTTTCTGTTTCTCGCGGTGCTTGTCTAGCAGAAGACGAACGGCGCGTATGGCATCAACCGTACTACAGCCGGCAACGAAACCACACTGATTCGTGGAAAGCTGGACGACATCCCGGAATTTGTTTTTAATTAAAACATTATGAGTAGAAATTATTCAAGTATGTTTTTAATGAGTAGAAAGTTGGAGTAATTTTTTCAAAAGAGTAGAAATTATCCACATATGTTTTTGAAAGAGGAGGAAAAAACCTACCAATCGGTATGTGTGGCTGTCCCTGGGAAGGAATGATTTAGGGTAAAAAAATTTATTTATTTATACACACCTCGTAACGGAGGATAATTTTGCGACGCCTAATAATAAGCTGGTGAGGTTCACTGACACAGAATGGTTACGACATCTTCAGACTAACTAACTCGATTACATTAATCAAGTAAACACCACTTACCGAGACGGAAGACTGGCGACTGCGATGATAAGAGAGGATCCTCGTCGATATCACCCAGAGTAATGCAAACATCTAAACGCGTGGTTAATTCAATAAGGAACAGAGTAGGGTCGTCTGCATAAGCTCAATGGTCAGTTGTTCAAACCAAAGCAAATTATTTTAATGCCACAAACCAAAACAATTTAGCAGGAAATTGCGCAGAAGGCTAAAATTCAAAGTTTACTGGAGCATTAGGAAGATCGTCGGAAAGGATTATTTGTTTGCACATCATCTTTAAGACGGGTAGTAAAGATCTATGTAGATAAGAACTACCGCCCAGTATGCCTAACCTCTTGTCTGAGCAAAGTAATGGAACGACTGATTTGCAAAGCCCTTGTAAACTACATCAAAGATAACAACATACTAAACTCTGCTCAACACGGCTTCTTAAAGAACAGATCTACTCTAACTGCGATCCTCTCTACTGTCTTACCCTGGCAGAAAATACTCAACAACAATGGGTTCGTTGTGCTATGTAGACTACCTCAAAGCTTTCGGAACCTTCTCACTGATTGCAGCCAGCAAGTCAAAATAAACAACTCGTTTCAAAAAATGTACTCAAACCCATCAGGTGTTCCTCAAGGCACATGCTTTGGCCTGCTCTTATTTCTATTGTACATTAATGATCCTCCACTGAATATGCCGCCAGCAGTTCACTGTTTCATCCATGCTGATGACACGAAGCTGTATTCCTATAACTCCTCACAACCTGTCAACTGCACCGCCTCGCCAACCTGAATTGCTTTCAGTCGCGCTTCTAATTGACCTACCTCCGATTTACTGCTGCCAAGATGGGTAATTCTTGCGTGCTATGGAAGATAAAACAGACTGTTGACAACGTGCCTCTGTGTAGCTAATGATGATGTCATAATACCCATAACTTCCCCTCTCGCCGCCACCTATACATATGTGAACTAGTGTACACATTCTTGTATAATTCGCTCTTGGAGCAATGCTGCACCTGCCGGTTGAGGATCCAAAGGATTCGGAAAACCCTTAGCTTGAGGTCCTCCTGGCCTGTACGCCTGGGGTCTCGGCCGAATGAATTCGTCTCAAGTTGGCATCAACCCCAGTACTTCTGACAGACTGTGTTCTGGGTCAGGACAAGGATCTCCCTAAGGACACCTTCTCTCGTTTCAATGAGAAAACAGCGTTACTGGTGTAATTGCTCGAGCTGCACTAGTTCTCCAACGGTAGGTGTCGAATCCTACGTACGTTGCCACAACGACCTTAACTTGGCTTCTATTGCCTATTATTTAGCACTTGCCACTTTTGTTTTTTCATCAACACTGTATTGGCAGTGTTCTTCTTCATACTCTAATCTAGCGAAGGTCTCGTCGTGTATGTAGTTTTATTTTTTGACACAATATTACTTTGCGTGAATGAATAAAGAATAAAGTATCTGCATTTCTCGCGTCACCGTTACGTAACCAGATTTCGATCTTGAGTTGACGACTAACCAATGTAAAATCTATCCAGAGACGAGGAGCACGTTGTATTGGGATGTAGGGAAAGGTCTTGACGTTTTAGAGCATTGAATATTCTCGCCATTGTTTCACTCTTTTACTACACGAGTAAATATGGAATTAATAGGAAGTAGCATACCATTAGGTAGAGAAAGACGTGTAGTTTTAAGAACATATAGAATATCAAAAGTGAGTACCCAAAAAAATCAATCAGTTTCCGTTGCAGCAGAAGCGCCCAATTTTCGCGTGATGGAGCTTTATGGCTTCATATTGGAAACGCAAAGTCGGATGTGAATCAAAATTTGGGTGCTATGTATATATTTAAAAAATTGTATTAAAAAAAGCAACAGTAGAGTGCAGAGATGAGATACTTTGAGGAAGAGATTATTTAGAGAGGAGTGAATCAAGATAACAGAAAGCCTTGCAAAGATTTATTTATTTATTTATTAAAATTTAAAACTGACGATTGTCCAGTGAAAATATAGGAGAAGAAGAGCCTAAGCGGTGTCCATTAATTTAGCTCAAGGTTTGAGGCAACAACAAGTATTCTGCTGGGCGCCTCCTTGCACAGGAAAATAAAGATGTTCACCAGGGAAGGGTCTCAGGCGTAGGTATGAATGGAGAAAATGGATAGTACTGCGAGAATCTACACCCTTCGCGTAGTAGAAAAACGTGTTTCGTTTTTGCTGAGCCCTTGAACTCAAAGAGCTATGGGCCCTCGAAATTGGGGGGTACAGTATTGCACCGTCACCCGTACCCACCATAACCTACCGTAATCGGCCGAAATTTGCAAAACGAATGTCAGATTCGTGGTCAGCACCCCAAATAACCTCCTTGGGTGAGGATTGGGCAAATTTTTTTCGACTTCTCCTCGACCTCTGAAGTCGTGAAAGTGGTGCCGTGAAAGTCGTGCCTTATGGTAGTCTAAATCAGCTTACTTCCTGCACATCTCCTACACATTGATTTTACTCTAAATTGTCAAATAAAGGTTTTCTTTCCGGAAGAATGCATTTGCGCATTTTGACAAAAGGCCTGTAACCTCTAGAGGTCGATACACTTGACAGATTACCTGAAAATCACGCGATTCAAATATTTTCTCCCCGGGACCACTCGACCGCGAACAAAGTCTGCGGCTGTTCATGCTCCCTTATTTAGATACATTATTACTTGTTTGTTTCTGTTTCTCTTACAAGGGAAGGGTCTGAACGGGAGGAGCGAGTCATATAGGGAGAATCCTCACCTCTCAACTAGTATAAAAATGTGTTTATTTTTTGCCAAGTCGTTAAGCCCAAGGAGTAGGGGATCCTTGAAGTCACAATGGAATGCGGCGCATCACGAGTTTGGGGTCTTGTACGCCCTCGATGCCTTTACCGGCAAGCGGGTCGGTGTGCATTGAAAGTGGGGTTGCTTTACGAGAGGAATTTTGGGGGATTGGTTCTTGTGCGCAGCTGCATCTTTGCATTTCGACTGACTAGTTGACATTTGGGGATTCTGACGTCTATACCATTTTCAGACGTTTTTATGCCAAGTTTTCCAGCTGAATGCTGTGGTATTCAACATGATAATGTAGAATTGTTCAGCATCAGTGATACACAACACCCGTACTTTGTCGACCCTTTCAAACACTATCATTTGCACAGGTACCAAGTGTTTACGTGAGTTCAGAGTTGATGTTTAAGAAAATCAACAGGTATGCAGTGAAGGCACTGTGAGCGAGTGAATCACTCTTGGCGATCAGACATCAAACAAGGCAAGCGCCAACTCACAAAATCATGCTCCTCATATTTTGGTACACATGGGACCACATGAAATACACAGCTGCTCCCAATGCGAGCAAATGGACATGTATGTGAACCGCAATGTTTTGACTTTTCCATCCACAAGCGCGCAGTCGACAGGGCTTCCCATTTCCCGTTGAACTACGGCTCGCTTCGCACTCCCTCCAGCCAGGCCTTTCATTCTTTCAGGATCCCGAATTGGTATCATAAGCACTGACATGCGCATCAGCTTCCCACCGCAAAAACATCCGCTCTGAACGGCGTCATAGATCCGAGGGACATAGTGTAGGGTGATCTTTTAGCGTGCGCGACGCGCAACGTGCACACATGCGAAATATGCAAAATCAACTGTTCGCCCTGCGAGTTAACGTCGCACGTAGTTAAGTGTAGATTGCGTCAGCCACAGCAGAGGACGTAGGTCTCCGTTTATACTTAAATCGCCGCGCGAGGCGTTGTCACGTATAGAGGCCAAATTGATTAATCGCGTCACTCAGCGTTGACGCCACTCGGTCGGAGTGAATCGCGTGAGCCCGCGAGCCGCTCGGCGTCAGATCGCGTCGCTCCCGAAATCGGCGGCGACTGATCGCTGTGGATTGGAGCACTGTATTGCTACTCCAGTCCTTGGTAGTGTGGACCTGCACTTATTTTTACTTTCCCGTTGCGTCTTACTCTCTTTTCATTACTGATATTTTTTGTTTCGCGTTTGATTTTTCTATGTGCACTTTCGCCTCGTTTTAGGTCGTCTGCGTTCCGTTTGGAAGGAGTTATGACGAAGGTTTACCCAAAGGTAGGTGTCGCTTGCATTTTTAATAATAACCAGTACTTGTCTTTATAATATTGTTGTGTAGGCTTTCTGCCTTTTTGCCATGCCTTTTATTTTGCTTCTGCTTTCTTTATGACCATTTTCGTTTCGACGGGACGTGGTTATGGAGAAAATAGAAACGGAAAGAAAGAGGAAAACAGAGCAAGCCGAGATGAACCCGAAAATCTGTGCACGGCTGGTTGCATACAAGTACGGAATTGTCCGTAACGCGTGAAGGTATTGTCTTCGGAATTCTTCGAAACAGAGCTATGCGGTGGGATGCATCGCTCACTTCGAATCGAGTCGCCCGGCTATCGATAAAAAATAAAACGACATCACTCGTTCGCTTCGAATCGCATCGTCGGCGTCGGAAGTATAAACGGGGGTTAAGGGGACGTTCACAGCAGCATCGCGGCGCGACGCGACGTTATGATAATCTCTCATATCGATCAAGCGACGTCGCTTCGCCCCGTCGCGAGGTGCTCA
Source organism: Heligmosomoides polygyrus polygyrus (assembly GCA_947396885.1). Lineage (NCBI taxonomy): Eukaryota > Metazoa > Nematoda > Chromadorea > Rhabditida > Heligmosomidae > Heligmosomoides > Heligmosomoides polygyrus. Next base: position 104,699,467 of record OX377202.1, on the reverse strand, counting down.
CACCTGTTCTGCATCGAACACCTTATCGCACGCAATTATCAGCATCGCCACGCGATGATGATATCGCTTTTCATTGCTGAGTGATTTGCTCATCACGCGGTGATTAGCTACTACGCTATTGTTTTGAATGCATGGTGTTCATAGCACGAACACCCTCGCAGAAGAGCGCGACGCGATAGTCGCGTCGCCCGACAGTGGACTTTACGTCGCTACGCGAACGCTCTGAACGCCACCTGGGATCGTTTAGTGTAAACGCGACATGTGACGAGTGATCAGCTCCCATATCGATTCGTCGAGTCACGCCACTGATACGGCACCTTATCATTACATGGCACCGCGTGCACACTAACGACGCGTGACGCACCGCGCGTCGCGTCGCGTGAACACCCCGAAGTGCTAGTTTTATACATTTATAGGTCACGGTAACCCAAGCGCACTCTGCCGACCGTGCGTCTTGGCTTCTCTCGAGTTGATTCTTTTAAGCCTTGTGGGACACGTCTGTCTATAAAACAGCCCTTTTAGTCTCTTCCTTACTTGGGGACTTCCTTATGGCTCCAGCGGTTCATCTTATTGGGCACCCTTTATAAACCATTTAAAACTCCTTTTTGTTTTTTTGGTCTTATTTTGTTTTGTTGTTATTTGTTGCCACGGTAGAGGATTATGTAACAGGTGTATCTCTTGGTTTAGTTAGGATAGACTACTCCACATTGTTGACATTGGAATTATGTCGATAGGAAGCTAGCTAGCAGTACGCTGGTTTATTTATTTTGAGCTTTATCTTTATCTTATATCCTCGTCCTACCCTCGCGTTCATACGCTTTACGTAACCTACTGGTGTAAAAACATGACAAGATATTGTTCAGCTTACCAAGGCAGAAGCCAGACAGAGTGACGTGAAGGCAATGGTTTCCTCGATAATAGTAAGAATTTGAGCTGATGCGAGGACGCCCATAACGGCCGATATTAGGATCTGCAAACAACGTTTATAGAGCCGCCGATGCAACAAAACATACGCTTTACGTAGAGAACGCATAAAAAAGAAAATTTAAATTAATCTGAAATAATCTTTGTGATACCTAACATCTCAACAAGGCACATTAAATCCAAGGAAGATACAGGACATTTGACCCAAGCTAAAACAATCAAGTGTTTATGGTCCCGAAGAATGCCTCACTGGAGGCAGTGTTGTGTATTTTCTGCACCACTGCGTTGTTTGTTTACTCGGAAAGAACCGTTAGTTGCAACAAAACCGCAACAAATTTAGAAGAAGAAATAGAATGTCAAATTTGCTTGAACTACCTGAAAAGAGATCATAATGAGCGCCCATTTTGGGAACAGTGCACCCTTCTCCTCGTACGATTGCAGCGATATCGAAGCCCAGAGCCGATCAGCGATGAGATTTGGGAGATTGAATGCTCCAGCAAACATACCTAAAGCCACTTCTACACTGCACGCAGCGAAGAAGAATGAAAAATACGCATCACGCGCTTCTTTCAAACGAAACTCTCATATTATCTTTAGGAAAGGTAAAGAATGGCAGATCCTGCGTGAGGTAGATGTTTTCTTAGACTTCAAAGTTTTATCATGGTTATTAACGCTACGAGGGTCATATTCGCAATTGAGGTTGCATAGGATAGATATTGCTTAACGGATAGAGTTTTACCTTTTACCCTTAACTACAGTTGTTTCACGTCTGACCTCGGCAGACTGCTGGATATATTTCCACCTTGGAGCAAAATATAATTACTGCCACTTTTCATCTTTTACCGATGAACAATCTTCACAGGCTAATCTATGAACAAATCTAGTCTATGAACAAATGTTTGTCTATACTCTCTAGAGGTAACTTATTTGGAAGGGGACAAAACGAGTCTAAGAACTACACGGTAGCCGTAGCAATTTGTCTACCGACACCTCATTACGTAATATCGTTGCAATTATCAGCTGCTGCTGCTTTTGCACAAGTTTCTCACGTTCGGTCAGACAGCATCATGAATGGGGTATATCCACAGATAGCTCTAGTTTCTCCCTTGTGGAAATCAAAAAGTGCATCTCTCTTCCTTTGTGAAACTGCCACACACGCACCCCCCTCTTTTGTGTAATAGGCTATGGAAGCCCACGTAACGGTCGTGGTGATTTTAGGAATAGGGTGACTTAAAAGGTGTACTACTTGTTGTCGTGCGCACTCTTCGCCACGCACTATGAACACCTTTCCGCGCGCAGCAGGCAGTCTCCCGCTCAACGAGGGGATCGGTTCGTCCGTCGCTGTCAGCGGTTGCACAGTTTCACCTCTAGCAGAAACTCCAAGTATCGCACATGACTATGGATTAACCAGAAAAGCTGTGCAGGATCGCAGAGGAAAGAGGTAACCGCATTGTCAGGCCAGGCCACCACCCTCGCAGTGCATAAACAGCGTAGGAGCCGAATCGGACGTGCTATTTGCGCTTGGGAAATCACGAAGGCAAGCGGGGAGGGGGGGGGGGACTCAGCCTATAACTCGGAGGCATTGTGCTCATCTCATTGGTATTGTGTATGTGTGTAGAGGTTTTGATATGAATCTTTGAGATGTCTTTGCATATCTTATTTGCGTTGTTTCTCATTACTTGAGAATGGAAAAAGGTTAATTGGGAGCAAATGACGGATGCCGTAGGAATCGCCCAGGTCAATTGTATCACGCGAGTGATATGGACCTGGGGTGAGGGGTATCGGGGCCGCGCAGGAGCAAGCCTCGGGAGGATACTAAAACCGACACCGCGGGCTCCTCCAGCACAGCAGGTCTGATTCACCTGTATTCTGAAGGTAGTCTACGGCAAGCTTTAGTAGCGGATGAGTGGCGCTATTGATGAAGAACATGTCGTTCACAGTATACATCGAAATTCCCACCAGTGTCGGAATAGACACAAATATAAGCAGAAGCGTGAAGTTGTTGTTGTAGACCTAAAGTACATACGGCGTTGAATACTTTATCGCCAAGTATTTTTTGACATAACGTATTTCATCAATTATCACGAACCCTTTTACTTCGTAAGGCGTAAACCATAAAGATATAGAATAAAAGACTAGCTACTTCCATGAAGTACTGGAAGAGTTTCAACGACATGTAGCACGCCAGCTCTACATCGTTGAATCGGTGCATTGTTGTCTACCTGGAAGTGCTTCAGGTAGCCTGTCAGAAGTGTAAGACAGCTTCCTGTTCAAAAGAACGTGCGAGCATTGCGCATAGTGGGCGTAGTAACACTTCAGCAGCTGAAAGGAGAGAGAGCTTGCGCGGCCATTCAGGGAACAGTTATTGCTCAGGAGGCACGGCTAAAGGGAGGACATTCGGATCAGAACTAACCGGGGAAGGGTCCCAGGCGTGCGTCTAGGGTAAAATGGATGGTACTGCAAGAATTTCAACCCTTCGTATGGTGGAAAAACATGTTTCGTTTTTCCTGAAAAATAATTGAATACAAAGAGCTACGGGCCCTCAAAGTTTCTATGGCATCGCGTGCACGCGTGCTAAACTATCATAGTCGGCCGAAATTTTAAAAATGTATATCATATCCGTGATCAGCATGTCAATCAGCTCCTGCTAGAAGTTTGGGAGTGATTATGACCTCGACAGCCCTAGTCATTGCTTAACATTCGCTGAAAACACAAACGTTGTATGATACAGAAAGTGAGAAAAGTGAGTGAAGCACAGCTTACAATAAATCCTTCTTTGACAATTTAGAGTGAAATAAATGTGTAGGAGATGTATAGGAAGTAAGCTGATTTGAACTCCCATTAAGGCACTATCTTTCACGACTCCAGAGGTCGAGTAGAGGTCGACAGTTTTTGTTCGCCCAAACCTCGCACAGGAGGGGTTATTTGGGGTGATAACCATGAACCTGACATGACCCTGGAGAAGCGTTATTCTCCTGGACTAGCAGTGGCAATCTGCAAGCTTGATTTTTGCATGCTAGGTGCTCCCTACCCAGTCTTGAACCCAGTTCCAACCGAGGTAGGTAGGGTTGTGCATATTCCAATAGGAAATCTGCTTTTCGGCAAAAGTGAGAAGCATGCTCTGATCTATTAGAGGTTCAAAGAAATCGAGTAGCATCACGAACAGCAAGCTGCGCAATCAAATCAACGTGTGAGGGGATAGTGTCTGCGGGCAACAAACGTGAGGCGGCCAAAAGGGATCTGTAATTAGGGAGGAGTTAACGCTCGCGAAAAAATGCGTCGCCTAGGCGCTGACTTCATCCGCGTAACTCAATGGAAGCTGAGTTTCACAGTCGCTCTCTAGTGCTTCTGGAAAAAGCTGGGGTTGTCTTACTTGCTGGCGACAAATTTATTAACGACTTGCATCAGCTTAACAGAGAAATTACAGCCGAAAACGCATCCTAACAGCAATCGTTGTGGTGAAATCTCTATGAAATTTCCTGCAAAAGATACGACGTACGAAACTCAGCAGCTCTGTGAGATCGTTGTATTGTGAATCCGCTGTCAAATGTTGCCGCTGTAACGTTGATGAATCTCGTCCCTGGAGTGGGGCGGTTACCTTACGAAAAGCCTTCAGCGGACAGAAATTAGAAAATAAACAAACAAGCTTTGGATCTCCTCTGATCATGCCCTTCATCTTGGGCTCATTCGCAATGGACATCAACCGTGTTGTGAAGCGATCGGGGCTTCCCATAAGACTCATTCTCCAACCACCGTTACCTTTGCGATGCTTACTCACAACGTCACGTCCATACGAAAATCAGTGTGAAAGAAGGAACTGCTTGATCTGCGAAGGAGACAACAACGTGTGTGAGATGAAGAGTGTGGTCTACAAAGTGGTCTGTGTGTCTTGCGAAGAATTTTATATAGGTGAAACAGCGAGACCACTATAGAAGAGAATAGATGAGCAGCTGAGAGCTCTGCGTAACCCTCAGATCTACCCGGACAATCCATTCTCGAAGTACCGCACCCTGAGACACACGCGTGAGCCACCGCCGCAATTGCGGATTTCCATCCTCCTCAAAAATCTGGCAGACCCAGTGGAGAGGAAGTTCAAGGAAGCGCTAGAAATAAAACACTGGAAGCCACCGATTAACAATAGGAAAGAAATGAGGTATGCGATGAGTCTTATCACTCTATAGGGGCTAGCGACGTGACCGCTGAAGACCATCGTGACATATAAATGACTATAGTCACGACTCGACTATATAAAGAGTCCGAGCACCCCTGCACTTCATTTCCGGCCAACCAACGTCCAAGAAGACCTTGGCCCTTCCCTCCCCCCTTTTATTCCGTCGTGGATCCCAGGTAGGTATTTCTTGCCGCTTTACTGTGTTTATGTGCTAAGTAGCATTATTGTATTCAGACCTGAAGAAGGGCTTATGCCAGAAACGTTGTCATCAATAAACATCAACTTTAAGCTTCAAGCAGTCACATAAATCGAAGAGAGAATATGAAGCTCAGGGAACCATCCATTTTGAACAAAGAAACAAGCAAACAATAAGGATGCTGCGTTCTGTTTTCTCTTCCACTGACGCAATGTGGGCAAAAGAAGGGACATTAGGTGGGCCTGGCCAACCCACCCGTGTTGAAATTATTATACATACAAGCTGAGGCCAGCTTCACGGTTACTAAGGTAATGAGCTAATAGTAAAGAATGAGTTTACCAACAAAGGATAGCGGGCGCCGTGCAAGTTTGGTATTCATGATGTTATGCAATTCAATGAATGATATAATTCTACAACACCACTCACCCACTTCTCGCTGTGAATGCCAAGTAATGCTTCAAGTTCTACCTCATACACAGATAACCATGGGTAAGGTTACTCATGAATCCTACCTTTGAACTTCCTCTCCTGGCCAAATGTAGAGGTAAACGAGGAAGAATGTGTAACCGTAAAAAGGACGTTAATATTCGGGGTTAATATTCGCCGCATGTATTGGGTCGCTGCATATGAAATGGCCGATTTTGCTACGTTAATTTGTGTCGATTTTTCGTGGCTACGAATGTACTGCATTCAAGCATGGTATAAAGTTTCTGAAAGCGCACAATCTCCGCTTTCTTGCAATTTCCATTACAAATCTGTAAGGAACTGGCAGGCACAAGATGTTTAGATATTCTCAAGACCGAAAATAATGTTAATGAAAGTATGAATTGTTTTTGTCTGTCTTGCGTGATGTTATTGAGTTCCATTTGCCTTGGAAACTAGTGTCTTCTTTAAAACCTACCAGTCTCTCTCATTATATACAAAATATGTTAGAACATCGTGAATGTTTACTTCAAAAGGCTAGGAGATCTAATCACTAGTCAAACTATAAGCCTTGCTCTCATGAGCTTAATGCATAATTGCATAGAAATAACTGCTACTTAGAAAGTAATTGAAGACGCTAATAAACGTCAGTTTTACGCGTATTTGAATAATAAGAAACAAGAAACGAATTGGATGTTTAAAAAAAGATGGTCTTATTGCAACAACTGATTATTACAAAGCTAACATGTTAGCGAATCGGTCTGTGACTGCTTTCCAAATTGACGATGGCTCTGCTCCGGCCATGTACTGTCCTGGTAGTACGCTCATGAAGATTATTCCGTGGCATCAGTCTTTATTTTTACGAGGGATTTTCACTATTTTTATACGAAAACATTGTTTGTAGGGGGAGGTATGTTTAGAAAACCGTGTGAGGCGAGCACTTACTACGGGCATCTTTGTGTACCGTCAGGTTTTTCAGAGGCACTGTTAACCATATTGCCATTCTGACTTTCTAGAATAGCTCGTCTATGAGAAATTTTTCGTCAAACGAAGCGATACTGCGCTGGTGCGATGCGCTCCAACTACGCTAACACATTTCATTTCTACTATCTTCTTCTATTAGCTAAGTTCTCTCTTTTCCTGCAATCTTGCATTCTTGTCACTATAGGACTTTTTCAAAGAATAACATGGTTCAACCATGAAACTTCGGAAATGGGAATGGTAGACTTCCGCCGCCGACATGAAGGAGACAGTCGGTCGTTTTGAATGAAAGCCCACCACGCCTAAGCCTACCTTTAATATGAGTAGCTGCAACCAACAATTTATCAAATGCCTCATAACAATACCGTTTAATTTTGTGGCAGTACTTATGGATCCGGCCACGTAATGCGCTCCGCAGACACCCGCTGGACGAGAACAGTCACAGACGGGATTCCGGTGGATGTCAAGAGAACACCGGGACGCCCACCAACGCGTTGGTCGGACTTGCTCGTGAAAGCCCTGAACGACCGATATGACGCTCTTCGTGTTCCTCGAGCGAGGACGATCCATTGGAGCACTCTGGCACGCGAGAGGGACGAATGGAGACGTTGTTGGCCCCCGCTCGAGCAAGTCGATGATCAACGGGACGAAAGGTGATACAGGTGATACTTATGGATTACCCTGTAGGCTGTGCTCGCTCACCATAATGTAAGCCGTAGCCGAGAAGGAGGAAGTGTATAGTTTTCGTCTAATACAACTTGCTAAGCGATAAGGCCTTTTTAGGCCCAGCACTATAAGTACCTGCTTACACTCCTTCTTCATTATACTGGTTGTAAATCTAATTCAACAACTTGCACTTTCTTTTGACCAAATTAGCAAAATTATACAAAAAATTTCCTTTGCTGACATTGGTCGTTTTTGGGACCGACATTGTAGAAATGCTGTTTCTTTGGACTGTATGTATGGCCGATATACGGCACCACACTTCGATTTTGTCATCTCAACGTTTTGTGAATCGTATAGGTAAATTGTTGATGAATGCGAGGAGCTCGATTTATTTTGAGCGCTTGTACGTCACCTAATGGAAGCGTAATGAAGGCCTGGGTATGACCGGAATTAAGTCCGGACTCCCAGGTGCTTCCTCCTTATAAGCTGCTCGAAAGTGATTTCCCTATTCAATCGGAATCATGTCATAGCTATACTGGTTGCCTAACCAACCTCTGCACCGTTATACCAGAACAAAAATAATTATAAAACAATTACGTAAACGTTGAGTAATTAAATTACTTATTACTATATTCTCACGCTACGACTACCCATTGGTTCAGGCTCCTTATACTTGAGCTTTTGAATGGCCGGACAACACTGAAAAATTACAGAATGCAGCGCATAGTGATACTACGTTTCTCATTGTTGTTCCGCGTTAGATTGTTGCAGTTGCAAAAGATTACTTGTTCGTTATCTCCTCGTTTGAGCGCACTTAAGGTGCAGTTATAAATAAACAAATAAATAAATAATGAGTGAACACAGAACAGCTGGTTTCCGCATGATCAAGCCTTGTATCGAGATGGGTGGCATCAGTGTGCCAGAAGAGTAGACTCCAGGAATATGCGGGAGAAATGCTAATGGAGAAGAAGAAGCTATCTGGTTTAGTCAGGGTGTTGAACAGTTCTTATCCAAGCGTGTTACTTTTTGTGCACACAATAAATCCTATTTGGGTGTCCCATAATTTTCTGTGCTTTTTGAACCATGAGTGTTTGGCGCGTTGCAACTTCTTTATACAAGATCCAAAAGGGATGTTCTCTTGGCACAACAAGGCAATTCGAATATATTTCGCAACAGCACCGATTACCTCCATCGGCCTACTGCCTGCACTTTGGCAATTTCTTGAAAATGAAACTGCTGATTGCGGAAATCGCCACTTGCTTCTTCGTTCTGGAGTGACTGCGTACGCTTTCGTTACAATACTATCGTTACTTTGTTAGGCCCAGGCGCCTGCACCAAGTCAACGTGTGAAACATGGCTCAATCATTTCCTAAAGGGAATTCACAGCATTACGGAGAGGAAACATTATGAAAGACCGATCGGACCGGAGTGTCACACTACTTGCTTTTACCGGATGGAAAGACGATTACAGCAAATTGGTTCATTGAAGATATGCTGGAAATAAAGCGTAAGCTTCTTAAGAAGTACACGAGATTCGCTACTATTCGTGTGTTAATGGACAATGCACGACCGCATCGAGCGAAACGAACGCAGGAGACGATAAGGAGGGGGTCAATCGGAATTGTGGCACATCCTGTGTATTCAGCAGATATCAGTCCTTGTGTATATGCAGCACTCAGAAATCTTGCTCAATTTTCGTGAACAAACGGTGCTCGCAACGTCAAGAAGTTCAGTGCGCAATCGAAATGGATCAGCAGCAGGCGAGCTTCTTTCTGGGACAATGGAATCAACTCTCTGCCTAATCGTTGAAGAAACGCTGTGGGCACAGATATAGAATATCCCTTCATCATCACTTTGTTTTGATAAATTTAATAAAAATGGAAATCTAGCCCAGAAAATTATGGGCTCTAATAGAAACTTTTGAAAAAACGGGGCGCGTAGCTAACGTGGACTACCCAGCGGGCTGGAATAAGCCAGAAAACTGGAGACCCCATTGCATGTATGGCAGCCAATCAGGACGCCGGCAGCACATGTCTTCGTATAGGTGGCAGGACCGTTCAGCGCGGCTGGATTCTTGTGCGTTCCTGCCATGTATGTAGGCCCCACTAACGACCTGTACCAAAACCTGTACAACTGTTCATTGTCGTTACCACGCCTCTTTATACGTGTTAAAATACATATTTCGCTCAATGTTTGGGGTAAAGGCTAGTTGACGACCATCGAATGACTTCACGGCGACGTTTTCAGTTGTAGTTCTTCTCTCATTATCAACATTCTTCCTCCGCAACAGGTGAGATCTTAGAGTTGCACGCAGCGTCGGATGCGACCAAACGATTAGCATTGTAGCAGTGAGTGTCTGAAAGGAAATAACATGAAACATGATGAAGTACTTTTAAAATATCGACTAGAAAATATAAAAGCGTATTTTCTACCCACTCGATGGAGTGAGATTACATGTGGAGTTCGATACGATTTCCATGTATTCTGGAAATTCCTTCCGATTTTTTATGGTAAGTAATGTTATAACCGGCGTTTCCCCTGATCTACGATATTTAGGTTAACGCGCCAATGTTTACCCTTGGCACCCTATCTCTAAAGCTAAAATTGGGTAACACAAAAGTTCGTGTGGATTGGTTTGTTTCTTCCTATTTCGTCGATCGATGTCACATGAAGCAAACATGGACTGGACGGGCAATGGTTCAGACTCTTAGCTACCTTATCTTGGTAGATCTGGTGGTGACATTCTGGCTAGAAGATGTCTTCTAATAACCGTATCCATGTCCGCCGCTGTTTGCTAAACTTCTGCGGTTCTGGGAACACGAGAAGGCAGGCGACAGAACTGATGCGAAAGCAGTTTGTCTAGGACGTTCTCTCCTGCAAATGGATGACAAAGTGGTGGAGCCGCTTCAAAGATGGAGAGTTTGAGGAGATCGGGACGACCATGTTCAAGGAATGACGACACACTACGCTTGAGAGGAATCCCCAATCTTCTTTGCGCGATGTCGAGCAGACCACTGGTGTTCCTCGAGAAACAGTGCAGCGTATTTCTAATCACGCCGGTAAAGGCCCAAAAAGACTGAGGATCGTTCCTTATGATCTCACGTCGAAATAGAGAAAGCATTTGTAATATGAATCTTGCTCGCCCCCACATGACGAGGCTGCTGAAGTCGTGTATATGCCAAGATGAAAAGTGGATCTATTATCGTAATCCAGCACAGCGCACATCTCATTCTGGGTTGACTAGGGCGCGCCTCATCCCACTCGTGCAAAGAGGGATGTCCGGAAAAAGCTGTTGCTGTCATTTTGGTTCTCACGCCACGGAATGGTGCACTACTATCTGCTGCCGGAGAACACCACAGTTACCTTCCAAACAATATGTAAAGAACTGCTAGAGACGAAGTCTATACCACTTTTTGTGACTTCAAACTCGCCCGAGGTCTTCTATTGTGGGACATCGCCAGGCCTTCCAAATCTTCAATCACCCAGGCATCCCTAGGGAATTTCGGAATCGGAACCCTACCCCACCCACTATATAGTCCGGTTATCTCGCCACATGATTATCACATCTTCCGGTCTTTCCAGGACAACTGCGATGGGAAGAAGTTCAATTCGCGCAACGATTTTGAGAGTGAAGTGCTGGTGTGGATCGAGTCGCGGACAGACTTCTGCAGACTTGGTGTTCAAAGTCTTCCCGTTCGTTGGAAAGGAGTTGCGTGTAACCGTGGTGGATACCTTATTGATTGTTGATTTGTTTACCTTGAGTTACAAATAGACGGATGTTGAAAATGAATTTCGAACGATCTTTTTCGGTCATCCTTGCCTAGCAAGCTGCAGTTGGTGATACTATTGCATGCATGAAGCTTCAGCCAGTTACGTTTCCTTTGCGGTCGTCAATTCTGATCATGGCTTTTCATTATGTTAATGCTGCCTGTCTCTATTTTAAAGCTTCTCATCCGATTTTTTAGACAACTTATTCCTAACAATGCTCTTGAATTTTGAATTGATTGCGACTTGGCAACTCCTATATTGAAGGCATAAAGTTCCACGATACAAAAATAGAACTTTTGCGCTAGCACATAAAGTGACCTGTTTTCTTCAGTTTTGGCCGTCATCTTATACGTTTTATATGTGTATAAATCCACATGTTTTTTTTTCTACGAAAGGGTATCAAAAGCTATCATAAAGTCGCATAGTAAAAAACTGAAGCGAAGACGGTGATATTCATGCACTGAAATGGCAAGAACTTTTGCTACACCCTAATGAAAAGAAAAGAGCTGCTGCTACAAGACATGCATCCATACCTCGAGGCATATAAAAAGGATGTATACAGCTTCCGTAATACGAATATAGTGCCTGTCAATAATGAAAACCATGAGGTAGTACAAACATCCTTCACTAATGTAAAGTATTGTATAGGACACCACCAGCTGTGCTATAAGCCGTACTGCACGCAGATTTTCTATAGACTGGTATCGCAACTGAAAATACAGAAATTATGGAAGGGTATGGTGATCTTCATGCTATCTAACTTCTTGGTTATGACATATTCATGTACATAATGCACACTTTAAATCGCTCCTACTATACTGAAACTACTCTCAGTATCACCCATCCAGGTTCTTTCAGTGTAGTAACGTAGTCACGATTCCCGCCTCTTTGCACTAGATTCTCACCTCGTTTCACTAGCCCAAAAGGTAGTCGCAGTTTTGCTATTCTAGTAAGAGCGTTTCTTGTTCGCGATCGGTTATCTATTTTTCTTGTCCTACCGTGTCGATCGCTCGCCGCCATTTGACTGCGTACTCTCTGTACTCTCTGTCCCTTCAGATACATACACACTATTTCGTACCATTTCCCTCTACGTGTCGAACACTACGCACTATACTTCTGGAGGGTCAGTTTGGGACTGGCTTGCGAACGACGGCCGGGCACACGATCATTTTCTTCGACGACGCCCGCATGAGTAGCCGTGAGTTTTCCTCTCCAATGCACTAGTCCTCGTCTCCCGTTGGTGGTTGCATGTCTCTTGTTGTTGTATCTCGTTTCGTAGACCTAGGTTGTTTTTATGTTGTCGCTTAGCTTGTCCTATGTTCACTATGTTGCTTAGGATGTTTCTATGTTGTGATTCTTAATGTTGTAACTTAGTTTGTCCTAAGTTCACTTCTCTCGTTCGGTTCTTTTAGTTTAGTATGTGTTTGTTCGTCGGGCATGTAAATTTATGTAAGTAATATAAGATAAAGTTTAACTACCCAAGTTTGAGGTTGCGTTGCAAAAGTCCCGCGTGGCATCGGTGAGCTACCACTTATATCTCTGGTGTCATTTTACGACTATACTCATATTCTACCGCACCTCGAACACACCTACTTGCCTTGAAATCTTTCCTTTTCCTCTCTTGTTACTCACCTCTTGTCAAGCAGAACTCTAAGGTTCGCATACACTATAATTCAGGTTACTTCTAAGCCAAAGCTAAGCATTAGCATTCTCAACCCTGTTTTTGTTTAGCTCATTTCTAGATTAGGTTTTTAAAGTTTTTATGCAAAAATGGTCACAAAATGAGGAATGAATCCCACTCCCTGCCTTTTCGATCACATTTAAAAATTCGTCTACAACCCCTTAGGATGGAAACACTGAGCTTCAATATGTCCACGCTATCAGTGGAGATGGTAGTTGCATAAGGCTCGCGGGGCCTGTAGTAAATCTGCAAGTCCCGATACCAAATTCATCAACGGCTTTACGGCCGGAAACGGCATATCGCGCATCGTATCTGTATTTCTATCTCTCTGTATCACTTCCTACATAGGCCAATATGGTGAGTCTGCCGTGAGATAACACCACCGGTATCGTTGATGAATCTGGCCCCTGGATATGTCAAAGGATGTGCCATTCGGATTTGCACCGAAAATGTCATAATTTATCGAAGAGATACCAAACGGTGAAAATACTGCCAAACCTAATGCTGATGGATGCCATATCAGGGAATTTGGCAGCATTTTCACCATTAGAGGGGTAATCGGTTCATGAATCTGGCCCCAGGTAGCTTAGCATCGGAAGTTGGCAGAGTATCAATTGCTAAAATGACATTGATTTTATGGATTACGGTAGTCACTGCGGTACGCTGTGCAAGGAGGCAGGGCGATGCGGGAAGTGACTGCAATGGGGCTAAAAGTGGATTACTTCTGGGATTGCTCCGTCGCGAAAAGGTCGTCTCTCTCTCTCTGTACTCGTGTTTGCATTCTACTTCTACGGAATGTCGTGGAGGCGACATGAATGCGTATTTGGCCAAACAATGACTTGGACCAGCCGATGAGCAAGTAAGCGCTTTATCCTTCCCCGACAAGTCTGGTACTAATTCACCGACCCCGGAGGGATGGAAGGCTTGGTTGGCCTGGGCGGGAAATCTGAACCAGAAACCTGGTATCGGGTGCAGGCGACAGTCGGCGCCTCCTCCGACTGCGCTACACGCGCCCATTCTCATTAGTGAACAAAAGCACTATCATCGTCATCAAGGCTCATCTTAACACATTCGCGACCATGTCCACTCATATCAGTGGACAGCGGAGAGGGCGCGACGGACGGAGTCCACTCATTTGAGTGGACGGGGGAGTTTTGGGAAGAACTTGGTTTATTGATGTTTTTGTTCGACTTTCTTCTCAGGTTCGCAAATTATAGTAACAAAAAAATGTTGGGTTTGCGTATACAGAAAAATGATTGGCTTTATCGTATCTAACAAGACAAGAACTTTTTCCATTATTGAAACACAATAAGCGCGCCAAAAAAGCCGCGGGCCGTCGCGCGCACTGGGCGCGAAAACGCTCTGGTCGTGAATGTGTTAATTTTGTATCGTCAACGCATATCCTCACCATCGTCACCCATTTTGGACCCCTATTATCTGCGTAATATCTGATGTGTAAATGTCACATTCTCGTTCCGGTTTATTTCTTGTAATGAACCTTCTTCACGGTTCTACGTTTTTGCAAAGAAAAGATGTATCAATCCTAAATACTCATTTCATACAACCTCATCGTACATTTTCGCTGGAAACCGCACAACTCTGTAAGCGGCACCCGAGCAATTCACATGGAAGGGCACTGCGTATTCTGTGACCACATATGGAGATGAGAGAGTTACTTACCGCAACGGAAGATTGACGACTTCGATGATAACTATGCATCTTCTTTGAGATAGTATACAATAATGTGAAGATCTACAATCTTTCGTTTGAATAAAAATCGGAACAGTCCTCACAATAGCCTGCCAGCGATTCAACAAGTTCTGCACATTGTACTTTGCTTCAGCAAATAGGTGGAATTGTTCCAGACTATCATCCTGGCAGCGTTGTCCATGTTGGTGGGTCATGCTATGGATTCTGGTTCTAAGGTACAGACTATAGTTCTATTAGGTTGATGCATAAGTTCTCGGACATTTGGAGCATGAAAAATTCGTTATCACAACATACGAACAACAATATCAAATCATTTGAAGTAACCACCCTTTACATCAATTGTCTTCCGCCAACGTACTGGTAAGTCATGGATGCCTTTTCTCCAAAACGTGGCCGGTTGTGATTCGAAAAATGTGAGCAGTGCCTCCTTGACATCCTCTCGGTTCCTAAATTGCTGGCCGTCTAAATAGCGTTGAAGGCTTGAAAACAAATGATAATCAGAAGGAGCGAGATCTGGTGAGTAAGGTGGATGTGGAAGAACGGTCCATCCGTAGTCCGCCAACTCAGCCGCCGTCGCTCCAGCAATATGCGGTCTAGCGTTGTCGTGTTGAAGATACACCTTCACTTGCTCTCCTCGTGAGGTTTGAAGGTGGGCCCTCAACTTCCTCAGTTGGTTGAAGTAAGCCTCTGCCGTCACTGTTATCCCTTCGTCCAGCAGCTCCCAGTACTCTACGCCAAAAACGCTCCACCAAATGCAGAGCATCACCTTTTTCACGTGAAGGTCGGGTTTCGGAACGTCCTCTGCCTCTCCAGTTGCGTCAACCCACTGTGCACGCCGGTGATAATTAGAGTAGAGTATCCACTTCTCATCCCCGGTGACAAGGTTGTCCAGCCCTCCGTGGGTACGTCTGAGGGTAAGGAGAGACAGAGCGATATCCGCTCTGCGATCCATGTCATGTTGTGTCAAGTCGTGAGGTACCCAGCGACCCAATTTTTGCACCCTGCCAATCGACTTCAATCCTCGAACGACTGTTGAGTGACCAACACCAAGAGTGCTTGATAGTTCGCGAGTGGTTTGGTATGGGTCCGCTTCCACTCTACTTCGGAGGGCATCCAAATCCAGTGTCATCGGGCGCCCTTCTCGTTCATTATCTTCAACAGAGAATTCACGAACTGCAGACTTCGAGAACCACTGGTACACAGTACTTCGAGCAGAAGTACTCTCGTTGTAAACATCCTTCAGGCGACGATACGATTCGTTGGCATTGAGGCCAGATTGATGCAGGAATAACATGACGTGCCGAGTATGCGTCTCAGTTGGGATGAATTGCTCAGCCATAATAGCTGACGTTAACAACGCAGAAGTAAATGTTGGGAACAGTTTTGTAGCCCTTTCCTTTCTCTATCGATCGACCATTTAAGCGTTGATACATGTGAGAAATTTGGCGGGAAAATGCGCTTTCAAGTCAGGAGGGATCAAATGTCCGAGAACTTATGCACCAACCTAATAAAAGGTACGCCAACGGTTTGGCTCAACTTTTTGACAGATATGCTCCTGAAAAAAATGTATGCTTATAGCTAATCGGCCAAAAATGGGGTCTTTATACGTGGAATGATGAGTGATGTAGGCGAACAGTAATATGAAAATTGTTTTTACCAAGGCAGACAGCAGGCTGGTCGCCACGTACGAAATTTTCTCGGTGACATCGGGGATTATATCGGTGTATGTGAGAAATCCCACTGCAGATGATATGAGTATCTGTAGAAAATTAGCAGTTATTTACACATATTCTAATTCTATTTCAGAAGGTTAGTGAAAGAACAAAAAATACAAAATAAAAATAAAATGGTTGGCCCAATGAAAGCAAAAACGGATAACAACGAGTGATTAATTGGACAACATTTACCTGAGCCACGATCATAATAAGGGCATATTTTGGGAACAATCCACCTTTACTCTCATAGGACAACAGAGAAATCGAAGCCCAAAGGCGATCAACAATCAGATTCGGAAGATTCAGCACACCAGCGAACATGCCTAAAAATTAGTGAATTAGTGTAACCATAAGATTAATGACACAGCAAGTTCTTCGTTGCTGTTCAATAACCAAATCTTTTTAAACCCTTTTTTTGAAGTCCCAATTTTTCAGAACAATTTCGTGGAGCTGTATTCTTGAGTTCATCGTCTGTTTAACATTTCAAAAAGATCTGTAAACAGCGAAAATAAAAGTTGCCAGGGTACATGTCGCATAGCTGAGCAGCATTGGTGGGTGGGAGCACGCCAGCCAATAGTAACCAAGCAGAGCACAGGCCAAACACATACCAGCCCCTCAGGGTACAGATGGAATACGCCCTCTCTCAATGGCATGCCCATTCAATGCGGTTTGATCGGTTTAGCCATTCCCACCTACCAATGCTGCTCACCTACGCGACATATACCGTTGCCAGTTGCGCCATTGCCTCGCATGTGATCCTTCGCCAATTGCAGAAAATAGCTCACCTGCGTTTTGGAGATAGCCGACGGCGAACCGTAGTTGCGGCTGTTTAACATCTGCGAAGAGAAAAATATCGCATACTAGGCTCATGGAAATTCCAATCAGCGAAGGAATCGGCACAAAGATCAGAAGCAACGTAAGATTGTTGTTGTAGATCTGAAATACAGAAGAATAATAAGAACAAATGGATTAACCAATACATGCTTGGGAGGTGCAACGATTTCTCCTTTTACGGAGTATCGCGGAAGAATTATAATTACTTATTTGGGTCATTTCGGGGTCAGGGAATGAGGCCCTTTAGTGCTGCTGTGTTTGACTGCAATACAACACGGGTAGGGTAGCTAGTAAGGCTCTGACTGAAGCGATTCTCGAATGCTCACTCAGGGTGTTCCTGCTCAGTACATCAGAGTCCTTCGAGAGCTGTACACTGGATTCACGATCAAGATCTCTCCATTCTACAACGACGTCGTCATCCACGTAAAGAGAGGGGTTCGTCAGGGGGATACCATATCCCAGAAGCTCTTCAGCGCCACTCTCGAAAACGTCATGCGCGAACTAGAATGGGAAGGCATGGGAGTGAAGGTCGACGGCCGGCAGCTGCACCATCTGCGCTTCGCTGACGACATCGTGCTCATAACACCGAGCATCAGCCAGGCGGAGCGAATGCTGGCCGACTTCGATCGTGTATGTGGAAACGTTGGACTGCAGCTGAATCTTACGAAGACGATGTTCATGAAGAGCGGACAAGTTTCTTTTAGGTTGGCCTGGACGGAAAATCAGAGCCATGAACCTGGTATCGGGTGCACGCGACAGGCGGCGGCTTCTTCGACTGTGCTATCACGCCCCCTGCACCTAGGCAGGAAACAGAAGAAGGAACGGCATTGATCAACCCCTTTCTGAGAATAACTGCATATTCTACGGGCACGAGGTTGTCTGTAGAGAAATTTCCACCAGTCAACACGAGGATCGGATAACTGATGCCAGCCTTTCCTGGGAAGGACGAGACCCTGACTCGTTCATCAGCTGTTTACCCATGTTATTGTACAGACTAGCACGCATGCAAATTACCTCCACAATCTTTATTAGAAGTGGAATCCGCGGCGTATCTCACAGTGGAAGACCAGACCGTCTTGCTGTACAAGAAGGGAGACGTGCACGACATTGGCAACTATCGCCTGATCTGCCTGTTGTCCGTAGTCTACAAGCTGTTCACTCGAGTCATCCTGAATAGGATTAGTAGAACGCTGGACGAAGGACAGCCACGCGAACAAGCAGGATTTCGGAGAGGATTCAGCACGATCGACCATATTCACACCATTACGAAGCTCATCGAAGTGTCGCGAGAGTACAAGCTGCCGCTGTGCCTTACGTTCATCGACCTGAAGAAGGCATTCGACTCCGTCGAGACTGAAGCGGTCCTCGAAGCGCTGCTCACTTAGGGCGTTCCTACTCAGTACATCAGAGTCCTTCGAGAGCTGCACAGTGGATTCACGACCAAGATCTCTCCATTCTACAACGACGTCGTCTTCGACGTGAAGAGAGAGGTTCGGCAAGGGTACTATATCCCCGAAGTTCTTCAGCGCCACCCTCGAAAACGTCATGCGCGAACTAGAACGGGGAAGACATGGGAGTGAAGGTCGACGTGCTCATAACACCGAGCATCAGCCAGGCAGAGCGAATGCTGGCCGACTTCGACCGTGTATGTGGGAACGTTGGACTGCAGCTGAATCTTACGAAGACGATGTTCATGAGGAACGGACAATTTTCTGATGCCCCATTCTCGCTCAACGGAACGAACATCTCCAGCTACGTGTATCTGGGTCGCGAAGTTAACATGGCCATCGATCTAGCACCAGAGCTGAGCAGGATGAAACGAGCGGCTTGGGGAGCTTTCAAGAGCGTCGAAGAAGTTGCGAAGAAGAGGAAGAACGTCCGACTCCGTGCCCACCTATTCGACTCTACCGTTCTTCCTGCCCTAACATACGCCTCAGAGAGCTGGGCTATACGAAAGCAGGATGAACACGCGATCAGCGTCGCGCAGCGTGGAATCGAGAGGACGATGCTCGGAGTGACACGACTCACGCAAGTGAGAGAAGGCCTCCGGAGTTCCGAGCTTCGCCGACGTTCGAAGATCAGAGACGCTGTCGCGTGGACCAAGTTGTCGAAAATTAGGTGGACCGGCCACGTAATGCGCTTCGCAGACACCCGCTGGACGAGAGCCGTTACCGACTGGATTCCGCGGGATGTCAAGAAAACACCAGGACGCCCACCAACGCGTTGGGCCGACTTCTTCGTGAAAGCCTTGAACGACCGATATGACACTCTTCGTGTCCCTCGAGCGAGGAGGATCCATTGGACCACTTTGGCGACAGGGACGAATGGAGACGCTGCCGGCGCCCACTCGAGCAAGTCGATGATCAACGGGACGACAGGTGATAGAGGTGATATTTGGGTCACACATTGAACTGCGATGACCAGTTGTTGAACGAGATAGTGTTTCATCCTGCCCACAGTAGTCTGGTTCCAATTCCCCAACCCCGGGAAACCGGTTGGTCTGATTAGGGTTTTCACCAAGAACCTCGATTTCGGTGCCCGTGACATACGGCACCACAACAAACGGTAGATAAGTGAGCTGAGCAAAATTTAATAATTTATTAAGAGTCACGGATTAAAAATCACACCAGAGCACAATACCGAGCCATCATTACGAAACGTAAATAACGATCTGAAGCAAATAACAAAAACAAAAAACGAAAATGCAAACACTGAGAAAGCTACTAAAGCATAGGAAAGTCTTAATGACACAATTTATACAGCTTCGACGTCTTCACGCCCTACGCAACATTCATAGCGACTTAAGGTCACATGCGACAGAAAATGGGACTGTATTTGCGGACTTGCTTCTGCTTGCATAATCGTGTCATTCTGAGCATCGTCTTCTCGATTTCAGGCTGCGCGACGCTGATAGCGTGCTCATGCTGCTTTCATATGGTCCAGGTTTCCGAGGCGTATGTTAGAGGAGGAAGAAGAGCGGAGTCGAATAGGTGGGCACGGAGCCGGACGTTCTTCGTCTTCTTCACTTTTCGACGCTCTTAGAGGCTCTCCAGTCGCTGGTTTCCTCCTGCTCAGCTCCCGCACTAGGACGTTAGCTATGCTGACTTAGCGACCCAAAAACACGTAGCTGAAACACTCGGGGATGTTCGTTCCGTTGAGCGAGAATGGGGCATCAGAAACTTGTCCGTTGCTCATGTGTTGAAGAAGGACGACCAAGCGCCGATGAAGAGGAGACGCTTACAACAGAATTTGTGAGCTGAAATAGTGTAGGACACGGGCTTATAGCTAAATCTAGTGGTGGACGCCACTGAGAAGACGACGGGCGTGAGATCAAGTAGATCGGGTGGAAAGGCGGCGCATAGGCAGGATATGGCGCGCGATTCGGTAATAAAAGGGACCCCTAGGAGAGGTGGTCTGTCTGTCTGCCTGGCTGTGTGTTCAGGCGTTTTGTTGTTCTCGTTCGGCTTAGTTCTAGCCTCTTTGTCAGGCTTTTCTCTTCTCGCCTCTTAGTGAGGCCTGTGTGTGGTCCGTCGTCAATCTTAAGTGGACGGGGACGTGTGAAACCCTGTAGGGAGATTGTTGTGGTGTAGCCTGGAGAGTAACTGGTAGGAGGTTTCTCGCCATTAACTAGTCCGGTGAGGTAGGCCCGGCAGAGTCTATCGGTAGAGCGGCACCCGGTCGTCGTCTCAGGAGCGCCTTGGGAAATTCGTAGAGGAGGAGGCCGTGTCCTGCCCGGTAGTACAATCGTAGGGGATCGATCAAACAGTGCATTATTTGTATTGCGTTTTCGTGTGCTGATTATTGCTCTGTTTTTTTTTCTCAAATAAATCCGTTTTATATACACTTGTTGCCTCGTGTGTGGATCCTTGATCTGGTCGGCATCCGGTTATCGAATTCCTGCATTCGGCCACACATGAACATCGAAGAAGATGAAGATTCAGCCGCAGTTCAACTTTCCCACATTTCTAGATTTCTCTTCTCCAGCTACGTGTTCTCTTTGTATCTTCTGGAACTACCGTGCGCCCGCGGCGCACTACGGTACGCGATTGCACATAACGCGCCGCGGCCAGACGCGCTAGTTCCACCGAGGGGCGGTCTTTATGTACGAATGGTCGCCGCGCCCGCGGCGACGACTGTCGCGTGCGCGATGAGCTCCGCAGCGGTCGTGGGAGCTGTGCCTCATGGCTTGCTGCAGACGCTAGGTTTGAGTTGTTGATATCCCTTTCTGCTGTTGCAGGAGCTGGAGGGAAACATGCTCTGGTTCAGAAATTGAGTTCGAGTTATAAAACTAAGCAACGTTCTAATGCTCAATTTTATATGATGCTTCTTCAGGGAAAGCTGAAAATATGACACACTATCGCAGTGAAACTGAGCTTGTATACACTTTCTAACACTTGATGTGCAAGTTTTGATGCAGGTCTAGATACCACTGGCCGCTGAAGTCACCCAATTGCGACGCCTTCTGCCGCGCTCGCCGCGAGAGTCGCCGCGTCCGCGGCGACCATTCGTACATAATGTCCCGCAGCCAGTTCCACCAGCACAAGCCGGCCTTTAATTAACTGATCTGTGGAGAGCGCAGGGATGCAAAACAAATCCAGGTTGGCTTTAATACGTCCAGAATTGTTCCGGGACTACGCTAGCACTGATCAGAGTTCCCAACGAAAAGTGCGGCATACACGCATTCACCTAGCAGTGAATTACGTCAGAGCAAGAGAATCACGTTTAGTTTAACATTCAATTATATTAGGTTGGAAAAAAGTCTCTCCACACTTCGAAAAGTTTTTTACCGTTTTCCTTGTAAACACACTAGTCAATATTGATTGCTGATTTCGTAGCCCTATCACACTTGTCAACCGTTCGAACGCGGGCATAGGTCAAGACCCTTCTTGTACTTCGTTATCTATCCAATCTTCCGGACTCAATGCCAGATCTACTCATGGCCATTTTCGGCACGGCATTCTTCATGAATTCATTAAAGGATCTACATCATACGATCTTCATTAAAGGCACGTCGGGTAGCCGACCAAATTAACCATATACATGGTTTGGGATCTAACACTCATCGTGCCTGTGATGAGTGGTTCGGAAAGTTTTTAAAGGGAGATTATTCACTCGAAGACAAGGCAAGGTCAGGAAGGCCAACTGAATTGGACGATACTGAAGTACTCCATCTTCTTCGTACCGATAGTGGGCAGACGACACGTCAACTGACAGAGAAGCTCGAGGTGTCTCGTAAGATAGTGGGAATCCATCTGAAGAACCTTGGCTTTGTACGGAAATTTGGAGGTTGGATTCTACATGCCCTGTCAGACACTCAGAAAGGCTAACGGCTTTCCATCACTGCTTCTCTTCTGTCCAGATACGAAAGAAAATCGCTTCTGCCCCGGATTGTGACAGGCGATGAGTCCTGGGTTCTGTACGCCAACTTCCGAAGAAAAGGACAATGGATACAAGAAGGAGAGAACCAGAACCCTTAGCCTGATCTCAACCCCAATGTTCACGAAAGGAAGATTCTCTTGAGTGTTTGGTGGGATATCAGAGGAGTGATCTACTGGGATACTCTCAGAAGTGAAGAGACACTTACTGCTGTTACACGCAGCGGCCAACTCCACAAAGTCGCCGCAGCTCTCCAAGAAAAGAGTGCTGAGAAGTCAAAGGTGATGATCCTGCATGACAATGCAGAGTCACATGTTGCAATAAAGGAGCTGGGCTGAGAGGTAACGCCACATCCACCGTATAGCGCTGACCTTACCCCTATCGACTACCATTTCCTCCGTGCTCTCAAGCAAGAAATTCAGCAAAAGAAGGCCTCAAATTGAAGCGGATGAAGACCTCAAAAATTGGATTCAGCAATGGTTCAGCAAACTCCAGAAAAAAATAAAAATTCAGCAAACTCCAGAACTGCAGTATTTTAAGCGAGAGGAATAGGAAAATTACCCAGTCTTTGGCGAAGTGTAGTGGAACAAAATGGAGATTATCTCAATTGATTTGACTTTGTAGTTGTGAAGCAATAAATCTTTGAAAAAAATGAAAAGACTTTTTTCCAACCTAATAATCAAAGTTTTTAAATCTTGGTTTGCTCCTGTTGTGATGTCGTTTTTACTCGTTCTGTATGTCTATTGTTTTCTTGAGGCTTTTTGGTTTAAAATGATTGCACATTCTTTGCGTTCAGAAACAAAGGAGGGATATTGACCCAACATCCATCTGTCGAACTTGAAAGGTGAAGATACCAGATATTCTGAAACCAGAATGCTTGAGCACCTCACTGCAGCACAAGCAGGTGTGCTTCCGGTACACCGACGAGGCTTCCGTCCTTCTCACCTCAGCTCTTAGTCACGGGAGGGGGGACTGAAGCCAAGAGATGCCTACGGCACTGTGGGGTATGCCAGCCGAGCGTTCTTTGAGCTTAACCATGGGCGATTGTTGGCGACCTATATCCTTGGCGACAGATCGCCCAAGTTTACGATATTTTGAGCGGGCAACGCGCCAGGTTATGGATGGAGATCAACTGCCCAGCGCCGGGAATCGGAAGACGTCGTCCAACATGCGATGCGATTCAGATGACGAAGATGTCGTTCAACTTGCGTCAGGATTCAAAAGACGTGCTGCAGATGTCATCCAACATGCGTCGGGATCCACAAGACGTGCTGAAGGCGTCGTCCAATGGCGTAGGGATTGAGAAGACGTGCCGCAGACGTCTAACTTGCGCAGGGATTCCAAGTAAGGGGAACCCATAAGAAGGGACCAGTGAAGAGGGAATCAACAAAGAAGGACCACTGGAGGGGGAATAAGGGGAGACCAGTATTTTCCCTCAATATCGTCCAATGTGCGTCGGGTTTCTAAAGACGCGTCATAGAAGTCGTGGCGCATGTTTTGGGGTGCAAAGGGAGTGTCATAGACGTCGTGGCAACGTCGTGACATGTGAAACGTGACTCAGTGTTACATGTGAGTGCTTGACTAACTATCACTCACGCCAGCACATAGATAAGGAAGAATTAGCGAGGAGAGGAGGGGAAGAAGTAGGGAGGGTAATTGGCATTCGGAGGATAATTACTGCCGTCGGACAATAAACGTTGTCGACCTGTGCCGATCAATTTCAAATATTTTTCTGCTGATTAAGCACTTTGGATTGGGGCTCTCATGATTTGTTTCTCGCCACGTAGAGAAAGGGCACTTCGGAGAATAAATTGCGCGCATACGATTGAAGGTGGATGGGCTTCATAGGAACAGCGAAGATTCTGCCCACCATATCAGACTGCATGAATCCATATAATAAAGCTATTTTTACTGTAATATAAGTAGGAAAGCCTAAAGATGAATGGAGGAGAACTGGGGATGTTCTATTCTCGGGGTTTGTGGGCGAAGCCCCCAACCAGACGTTTGGCGGCCGCTAGGCCGCTGAACGTCTGTTAGACTTATAAGGCATTCATACGACACAGCGTGCTGGAAAGCACATAGAGAATAAAGTCTATTAAAAATATTGACGTTTGAGACTGACTAACCTTTTTCCTTTGTAGAGCAGACGCCATATAAATGTAGAAGACAAAAACGACTGCCTCAGTAATATACTGGAGGCACTTTATCAGTATATAAAGCACAAGTTCTCTTTGGTCATCAAAGTACATTTGCGCGAAAGTTTTGATCTGAGTGGAGTATGCTGTGCTACTGCAATTGTGATGGAACAATAAATGAGGAATTCCGACAGACAGCTGGTTGCCATGAACATTGCGGAAACGAAGACAGATGTCTACGCTCGTTTTTTAGGCAGCAGAACAAATGGAATCCGAACTAGTCGCCATTACCAGTAACTTTTCAGCAAAACGTCAGTAGTTCGTCAGTAGAAATTCAACAAAACGTGAGTCAGTAATGTGTCACGAGGCACAGCACTGGTGTTCAATAGCCTAAAAGCTCTGCTAAACAGTCTTAGAAAAGGTGTATACCGTTTTCCAGTGTTAAAAGCACTAAGCTTTTTGAAGGACTGTGAAAAAGCAGGAACTGTAAGATAAAACGGTTTGCTTAGGTGCGAATGAGTGTTTTCCATGTCGAATTCTGCAAAACGTCTGTCGCGAGATGATTGCACCCCTAACTTCATAAATTAAAGGTTCCACTTCGATAACATTCTACGCGCGTTTCATCGCCAACAACATACCTTTCAGAAAAAGCTCATCAGGCTTACATACACTTTTTCAGAG
This sequence comes from Heligmosomoides polygyrus polygyrus, assembly GCA_947396885.1. Classification (NCBI taxonomy): domain Eukaryota; kingdom Metazoa; phylum Nematoda; class Chromadorea; order Rhabditida; family Heligmosomidae; genus Heligmosomoides; species Heligmosomoides polygyrus. Next base: position 104,674,206 of record OX377202.1, on the reverse strand, counting down.
CATCACTTCCAAATTACTATGAAACAACCTATGAAGGCACCTTCATATGTTTCTTTTCGTAATTATATGTGTGATTTGTTTGGGTATTAAAGCTACTTGTCAACTGGCTTTGCGCCGGACATATTGAGTTTCTTGGTGCAGAACTATAACAACATAAAACGGAGAAATTCTGATTTTCAGAGAAAGTAGTAGAAGGGGTGTATCGTGCTTTCTCCCTACTCACGATCTGAAAAGTATTATTGTATTGAGAACAAAGGCCTAAGGTACTAGAAGCAGCGTATGAAATGGTCAGTTGCTATGAATTCTCTCGGAGGTATGTAACGTACTGTGTTTTTCATAATAATTTCATCCCAATTCCGTAGTTTTTGCTGGATCGAATAAGGTTATTTTGTTTTGTTTTACATTTCCATCTTACTCATGTGATGTGTTACGCTAATATCATTCTAAGGCGAGTTTACTATCCTAATATTCTGGCTCTTGATCTAGTTGTGGTATTGCTTGTATTGCATTGAATGTTTATTGTTTGAAAACGAGTTCGCAATCCGAGTACAAAAACTGGAGCAAGCTGAGACGATCAAGGCGAACTGAACCGAACACGCTTATCAGTCGCAGGATGTCCTACGTATATTTACCAAGGAGGGGTCTCAGGTGCATGTCTGAATCGTGGAAATGAATAGAACTGCGAAAATCTCCACCCTTTATATGGCATAAACAGTACATGCTTTTTGGGTGGTGCCGTCAGAAATAGGCAGTGTGTTGAGAGCGCCGGCCCCTGGGATCAATAAATCATTGTTTGAACTTCCCGCGGCCAGGGGCACCTTTGAGGGAGTGCGCTCGAATTAGGCGGGACGGTACCAGGGATGAGCGGATTAACCGTTATCCGTTATCCGATTTCCGGCGGGCTTTGGCCTATCCGTTTTGTTGTTTGTTATCCGGTGGTTTTTTTCCGGATAACGAACAACAAAATCTGGCACCTTTATGATTACTTTGTTGAATATAAGCTTTGCAGTGCTAGTCGGTGCCTCCTCTTAGTTTTCAATGACATAATTAGGTCAAACTATCAACTTGCTCATAGCGCGTTCCTTGCTCATTTCTATTTGTGGAGTTTTCACCAAAATTCCTTTTGGCATAATGTACTGTCTGGAAAAAAACGTGTCGGTTGGACGAGAAAGGAATAAGCCTTCATACAAATCACTTCGTTTTAAGGATGTGCCAGATATTCGTCTTCTATGTACACGATCTTTTACCGCATTGAAACTATGTTTGGCATGTGCATAACTTCCGAGTGGTGGGTGGGAGCCAGTACTTTAATATCCTATTTTATCTTACTATATGTAAAAGCGTTAGTCCGTCTGTCCGTGTGTGTATGTGTGTCACAAACCTGTGTGAACCAGTAAAACATGTCAAACGTGTAAAAGTGACCCACAGTGAATGTAATACCTGTTAAGGCTATCCTTATGTGCAATGGATGGAAATGAACCACGATGTTGAGAAATAATATTTATCTCAAGCCACTCCAATATTGGTAACACAGACAGCACCCAGGCTAACGTTTCGGCGTTCTCGCCTTCTTCAGAGCCTGGAATGAGACGAAATCAATCTGAGAAACTACCCCCCCCCCCCAAACGCCATTTCATTTTACGGAAATTGTTTGAGAGACCACTAGACCAAAGAAACGGTGAATAGAGACCAGGATGGCTAACCTTTAGTAAGTGGACTAGTGACGTCCACCGGTCACCCGCAGCTGGAAGTCTAATGATGGTGACTGAAGCTAGAGCCCCAGGGACTACCCGCCTAGGCGACCGCTAGGGTCATGACCCCGTTCTAAAGCTCCAGGAACTACCCGCCTGGTGGATCTCTTAGGTCATGACCTTGTAGGGCAAAACACACAGATGTCCAGGAATGGTGCCAGCTCCTGCGTCACTGCTACACACTCAACCTTTCTATTGATTTCAGGTGACCTGGCCGCAATCCAAAACCTTCCAGCCATTATGTGTCAGGATAAAGGAGTACCTTGATGGGCTGAAAAGATCCAACGCCGCCACCCCCCTGGGCGATCATAGGGCGCGATCGAACGCAAACAGCTGTTTCGGGGTCGCAGTCAGTCCTGGCGCGTGAACCCGACATCTCGGCGCGGCGAACCCTAGAAGCGCTTTGGATTGCGGCCAGGTCACCTGGAATCAATAGGAAGGATGAGTGTGCAGCAGTGACGCAGGAGCTGGCACCATTCGTGGACATCTGTGGGTTTTGCCCAACAAGGTCATGACCTAAGAGGTCCACCAGGCGGGTAGTTCCTGGAGCTTTAGTACGGGGTCATGACCCTAGAGGCCGCCTAGGCGGGTAGTCCCTAGGGCTCTAGCTTCAGTCACCATTGTTAGACTTCCAGCTGCGGGTGCCCGATGGACGTCACTAGTCCACTTACTGAAGGTTAGCCATCCTGGTCTCTATTCACCGTTTCTTTGGTCTAGTGGTCTCTCAAACAATTTCCGTAAAATGAAATAGCGTTTGGGGGGATAGTTTCTCAGATTGATTTCGTCTCATTCCAGGCTCTGAAGAAGGCGAGAACACCGAAACGTTAGCCTGAGTGCTGTCTGTGTTACCAATCTTGGAGTGGCTTGAGATAAATATTATTTCTCAACATCGTGGACTACTATGCCAAGATTTATCGAGAGCCGAACGTGGAAATGAACCAAAATTAGCGGAAACTGACCAGGTTGGACCAATGAGTGGAAGTATTCGAACGGAGAACCATTATTGATCGATAGCATCGATTTTGGATCGGAATTGTCGTTCAAGACCCCGATTTAACCAATCGGGATGTGATTATGATTATGCTGGATGATGAGACCAATATTAATCGATGGTATCGATTTTTCGACCGCAGTTATCGGTTTTCCCAAATTTGACCAATTGGAGTGGGAGTCGCACCACAGTTTCTTCGAAAGAATTACTCTTGCTTGCAGGAAATACTCCAAAGAGATTCGGACAGTTTTTAGAACAAGATAACAGTATCGACTGACCGAATAACCGATCGGCTATCAATTTTTCTGCAGATTAGATACTTCGGAGTGGGAATAGCACTAATGCGGTGGGCAGCGGACAAGGCTGTGTTTCTCTCTCATTATGCCAACTAAGGAAAGCCAACCTGCACTTGTTTTTCTCCGCATCTTTGATTAAGGGAGCAGACTCCGCACTTGTTGGTTTTGTGTTTTTTGGTGATCAAGGTGAAGTCGCTGCTCGTGTCTCTCTTCTCGCACTCTCATCATCCCAAAAGCGCTCGTAGGCATACCCTCAATTCGGTGAAGCTTTAATTCCCACCCTTCGCTGCCTCTCAATCCGTAAGGTCGCAAATTCGTTCACGCTCTACTACGACACTTCGTGTTGTCTGCTGTATTGTGCCTTAGGAGTGATTTTTGATAGAGTAATTCGTCTGCGTGTTGTTTTCAAACATAAAGTTTTTAATTATACGTTTTGAATAGTAACAAAAAAGGTAGAATCCAGCACCTAGATAATTCTAAGCATAAAACAGCTTTTCGCTTTTGTTAAGTCGCTGAATCTAAGGAGCTAGTGGCCCTCGAAGTTTCGAACCGTCAGTGCGTACTCACACGTTACGTGCCGCGTGTGTTGGTTCAAGAGAGGCATCGAAAGTACTGTCTGCAAGCGGGTAGGTAGCGCAGGTGAGAGTGAAGCCCCTTCATGGGTGTGGGGCTAGGTGTTTACTCCTTGTTTGGCATACCTTGGCAACTTTTCGTGAGCATAGACGGCTATGTGCAGGCTTCCAAATGTTTGCTGCGTAAGAGATTTTTATTACTTGTTTTCTCTATATACGACACTTTGCATTGCTGCAGGTTTTTTGTAGGATCCTTGACTAGATGGAGTATGAACTTGCCAATTATCGACATAAGCGAAGTGCACAAGAGTGGGCATACATTCGTGGTCACCTGCCACACATGCACAAAGAAGAACAGCTGATTGTTGCACATGCCTAGTGGTGCATGTAACAATATATTAGCTCACCATCACCTTCTTTGATGGTTGACACATACGTTTTGAACCGCTTCTGATGAGTCGGCTTTTAAGAATTTTCAAAGATTAACTTTGTTAAACATGGAAGTGGAGAGGTATCTGAAAAGTTTACAACGATGACTCGCGGTGTCATGGTGACATCGCTAGTACTGCTTAATTCCTTGGTATTAGTAAAGTCACTTGTTAATTGTGATTATTAGTTTCGTTACTACTCGTCGTGAATTTCTTTTAATCGGGGCAATTTCGCTTCAGATGCGGTATGGGAAGAGATATAAGTTATCGACAGAGACGCCACCGCATACGTCTGACTTCGATTGCGCGGTCCTCTTCCTTAAAGATGCGAACTGCCTTCACATCTGAGAGCCGTCATCGGTCATCTTCTTGAAATTAAAGATCAGTTTTATCGGAAAATAAAGTTTTACAACCGAGAAGTGATTAACTGCTTTAAAAATGCCTCTCCACATCCAAGATCGGCAAGCACAGGTCTGAATTATCTCCCAACAATCGTTTTCACTCCAATGTTGCTTCTTCTCCTTTTATGTTGTACGACGAACTTGAGCGTAAGAAATCTGTTGTAATTTTTCTATTAGTAGGGATTTTGCTCTTATTGCACTCGTAAGAGTGCTTCATGATATTGCTCATCTCCGCCAACTCTTTGATTTTCCCCAAATTGATTGTCAGCCGTTCTGCTTGCACCGCTTTGGTCGCATTGCATCTGGTATTTACTAAAAGTTGTGTCACCTTCTTCCTTCTACGCAAATCTTGTCATTCGTAGGGCAACTAAGTTTAAGATGTTTCATAGCAGAGGAATTTATATGAGGTCTTGGCTCTCTAAGTCAGAAAGGGAGCGTTTAAAGTATGACAGAAATATGACAACTAAGTCTCCTCATATTGTTCGTAATGCTTCTTTCTCTTGGTTGTTTCTCATCAAAATTTGTCAACCTAATATCAAGGGATTCCAGTCTCCATGGTTTCTGTTTCCCAACAGAGAAGCGCGTAAGACATCCTTGGAGCAATACTGCTTTCTTGTCGTATATTGCAGCAAATATTCGGTGTACAGCGGCTTAGGGAGCTTTCAAGAGCGTCGAAGAAGTCGCGAAGAAGACGAAGAACGTCCGATTCCGTGCCCACCTATTCGACTCCACCGTTCTTCCTGCCCTGACATACGCCTCAGAGACCTGGGCTATACGAAAGCAGGATGAACACGCGATCAGCGTCGCGCAGCGTGGAATCGAGAGGACGATGCTCGGAGTGACACGACTCACGCAAGTGAGAGAAGGCCTCCGGTGTTCCGAGCTTCGCCGACGTTCGAAGATCAGAGACGCTGTCGCGTGGGCCAAGTTGTTGAAAATCAGGTGGGTCGGCCACGTAATGCGCTTCGCAGACACCCGCCTGACGAGAGCCATCACCGACTGGATTCCGCAGGGTGTCAAGAGAACACCAGGACGCCACCAACGCGTTGGTTGGACTTCTTCGTTAAAGCCCTGAACGACCGATATGACGCTCTTCGTGTCCCTCGAGCGAGGAGGATCCATTGGGCCACTCTAGCACGCGACAGGGACGAATGGAGAAGCTGCTGGCACCCGCTCGAGCAATTCGATGATCAACGGGACGACATGTGATTCGGTGTACAGTGAAAAACAAGTACGAATTGCTGACTACCCTTCAAGATCCGAACACAACATTACTGCGCTACCAGAAACCGGGCTCCGCCACTGACTTGGTTTCTCTTCTCGATGTTTTAAGCTCCGTTTCGAAATCATACGGTGCGACCGTAATTGTAAATGTGGAGGATTGTCTTTATTTATAAGGAATGTTTATTTACCATTGCTTCCATATAAAGAGTCTGTTCCTGTTGCATAATAGGTTCTTTATGCTGATGTTGTGAGTGACAATGGTGCTGTAAGGATTGAATCTGTCTACAGAACTCCAGTTGTTCGGCTAGGATGGTCCAAATGTCTAAAGCGATCAGTGGTGCGCTTTCATGTAATACGCAATGCGCTATCACTGGGGATTTTAATTTCCCTGATTCATTGTTTGGAACAAAAATATTTCTTCTACGATGCAAGCCTCTTAAAGTCTCTCTAAACGCATATGGCATGCACACACCTAAGCCACATGTCAGGGTACCAACTCTCAGTAACATCCTAGACCTCACGTTATCCAGCTCCGATTCGCTCGTCAATAGTCTAACGAATAGGCCTCTACTTAGTACCGGCGATCATTGTTTGGTTTATTTCAACCCAAGATTTCCCAAGGATTGCTTCCGGTTCAAACTAAGAAGCTTCGAAGTAGTTAGTTTTGTTTTGGTTTTGAGCTATGTTACACACGTAGGCATGGCTGTCTTAATTCGGTGCCTTCAGTTGAAGAGAAATCTGAGTTGCTTCTAGCTATCTTTCCATCGCTGTATCGAGCTGTTTATTCCCCTGCAAAGAATTTCCGCCTCCAAACTTCCTTCTAACCTGGTGACTGTGTCTCGTTTACGGTATAAAGCGTGGTTTAATGCCAAAAATAGCGGGGACGCAGCCTTGTTAATGAATTTTAAGTCTTTAAATGGATTTGAAGAATTTTTTTTTGTAGGAAAGGAATGTTATCAAAGGGCACAAACCAATGTTCTATAGACTACTGAATTTGAGGCTTCATGAAAAAGGTACCATAAGGGCATTAATTGTTTCTGATGGTAATATCGCGAGGTCCGACAAGAATAAAGTAGAACTCTTTGTGCACGTTTTTGAATGCTCCTTCACTGGCTCCTCCACTCTTGGATATTCTGGCCAAACCGTAATTGAGTTTTCCTCAGAGGCAGGATTCTATGTGGTTCCAGAAAAAAGAGATTCTGGAGGTGACTCTGGGGGACTCAAGTCCCGCTCAATCACTCCGGAAGTCATCCCACTGCTATTTATTATAATGTTGCCCACATTTCGCAGGACCGTTGGAGCATATTTTTAACTTAAGCTTCACGCCTCTGGACACAATTTCATGTTAGTTAGCAAGGGTTTCCGAAAAAAATTAAAAGAATGCTCATTGTTGCTCATCTCGCCCTGATATTTTCACCATTCTGAACACACATCATCTTCCTATGCTCCAACTTTCTGTTCCCAATGGGTGCTCATTTATTCCACATGTCAGCATAGCCTCTAAAATACATCTCTTTCTCTTGGTCAGAACTGAACAGCAAGCGTCGCCCGTCAACGCCACGTACTTCTGAAGAGGATTTGGTGTTCGAGAGTGTTGCGGCCTCATCGTCGGAAGGTGCTACAGTAGCCATATTTAGAAATCGTAAATTCAGTGCTTTCCTCAATGATGGATGAGAGACAGCCATCACCGTGACGGAGGCCAGTACCTGAAAAAACAATACTTTCTGCAAAAATTTCAAGATAGAGGAAAGGGCGGAGGCCAATTTCGCAGTGCCGTGAAATCCATCGCCATGGACAGCAACAAAATAGGAGCAATAAAAGTTTGGCGTGGTACACTTAGCCTCACCTCTAACACCATAAGAATAGTAAATACCGAGAAGAGAATTTCCTGCACGGCAACGTCGTTGTACTCAAACACAAACACGATAACATAGTAGAAGGCGTTCTCGAGGAAGAAGAAACACACGTAGAGTATCATAAGCTTGTTCAACAGTCGAGCTGCTCGCATGTTTTCCGCCGTTTGGTAGCGGACCTGTGGCTTTGAACAATTACGGTTACAGTCGCAGATGGGTAACGGCAATTTAAAAGTTGTTAAGAATTTTCCACCAACCGATATTCCGGAACCTCTCCGAAGGTGGAATTCGTACGCTCTGCGGCTTACGAGTGGGAGTATGCTGAACAGCTGAAAACCGAAAGCCATAAGTCATACATTCTTCTGGATCCTCTCTCCACTTAAGGATGAAATTATTAGGATGTAGGGAAAGTCCTAGCCGTTTTTGACTTTCAACTTCGAATGATCATAACTTCGTTCATTTTCAGTCATTTTTGCGACATGCTTATACACGGTACAAAAAATCAGTCCATGATATGCAGGAAAATAACACAGTGAAAGCTGCATGTATGGAAATCACAATAACATTGAAAACAGCTTTCAACTTTAAATCCCAAAACTTTTCTGCGGATAAATTTAACGGTGTTTTATTTGGAGTTCCACTCCCTCTGCGTCTCCATCGTCTTCTTCTCCAATTTCAACCCCTTCCCTCGCCTCCGGCGTGATGTTTTGCTTGAAGTCGGCCATCAGGAACGGTGTTTGTGGATTGAAGAATATTGGAGTTCCTAGAGTCCATCGTGAGTTGATAAAGTTGAGCGAGCTTTGCGCGCATTCCTTTTTCGAATCCAAGGATTTCCTTGCCTTTCTCGTTCTGAAGTCCGGTACGAAGGTCGTTGAGTGTGGAATGCAGAGCATTTGGAAATGTCACGACTTCCTCCATGAGTTGGAGGACCATCAAGAGCGGCTTCGCTCGCTTATCCTCTGCGGTTGGCTTACTAAGGTGGCCCAAAACTTACTAGACATTTGCTGCATAGCGATTAGGAGAGGAGGGATGGCATAAAGAGTTCGCAGCTGAGCCCTACAGAAGAGAAATTCCAGCCGATGATTATCAATCTTAGGAACAGACAGGACAGCTCTGTTTCGTAAAAACACTCATGGAAGGGCTTGATGGGAAGGCGCAATCTACGAGCGGTTTTCTCAAAGGGTGAGACGCTTTGATATAAGTATAGTGATCAAAACATAGAGACACAATCTTATCGTAGAGCTGCTGCGGTTCCGGAGAGGCGGAGTGGCTCTCTGCAGTTGTTATTTATGGAGAGCTGCTGCGCTTCCGGAGGGGCGGAGTGACTCTCTGCAGTTGTCGGAGGTTTCGCAGCGTTTGACGTAGTTGCTGTCCGAGACTCTCTATGTTCTTTCCCAGGTATACGTTTCACAGACTCTGAGGCGCACAGATTTTTTGTGATTGAAGCTAGTGATCTGGTATAGCTCGTTGTGCGCACCTATGGTTTTTCGAGCTCACCGGTCTGCGGTCCAAATACGACTGAAGTGGATCCCATGCACCATAGTTGTTTAGGTCCTCCAGAGTTCGTTGTCACGCGGTATAGATTGACCAGTACGCACGAATCCAATACCAATCACTTTATTTGTGTCTTAAACCAAGGGTATGCACAATTCACAATCTCGACATGCACGAATTGTAAGACACAATTCTTAGGGCACATAAGAGTGAAGGCGCATAGGAACTCGAAGGCACATAGGAGTTGGGCGACGGTGCATAGTGATCACCTACAACATTTAGTCTACATCTAATCAGCTACGATCTCTAACAGTCTAAGAGCGGCCCAAGACCTAAAAAGGATGGTGGCCACTGCGGGCGGTAAAGGTGCAGAAATCAGAAGGCAATGCCAAGGCGATTGAGTAGCGGCAAGCCAGAAAGGTGCTGACCACGCGCTAAGACGGCAGCGAGAGTGATGTGGCTGCGATGCGGTGGAAGGCGATGGCAAGGAGGCAAAGCGGCGTCAAGGCGGAAAGGCTGCTACCGGGCGGAAGCCGACGGCGGTAAGGTGGCGGTCAGGCGGATGAGCGGCGAGCGGGGATGGACTGCAGCTTTCCCCAAGCATTCTTGAGTATTTATGCCGGACCCTTGTGAGCGGAGGCTGATGTTTTGTTATTTTGCGATATCGGCTCGCATATCTTGGCGCATGTATGAATGTTTTCATTTTTGTGACCGCTCTAGATCGTGGTAACGTCCTTCAAATTGCGTGCTTCGAAAAATAAGTCTTTAAAAAATAAATAGCAAAGCAGTGACTGTAGTACACAATCTCTTTAGAAGTCTTTCCACAAAAAACCCCTCTGTCCTCGTCAAAGCTTATAAGACTTACGTTAGGCCGATACTTGAGTATGGAACAACAATTTTTTACCCAGTTAAGAAGAAGAATATACTTAGACTTGAAAAAGTCCAAAATAGCTTCACCAGAAAACTGTTTATCAGGAAATGTGGCTTTGATTACCATGCTATTCCCAGCAGTGAAGTAAGAAACAAACAACTCGGACTTCAGACACTTTCATCCAGACGAAGAATATACGACCTCGTAATGGTTCACAAAATTCTCCATGGTTTCTGTGGACTTGATAAGCGTGACTTCTTCATAATGAGACCATCCAGAACCCAGGTGGAGGAGAGAAACTGTCACTAAGTACTGCAAAATCTTCTATTCGACATAATTTTTTCGTTAATAGAGCAGGTTCGGATTATATGAAACTTGCCAAAAACTCAGTTATTCCGTACAAGCTGAAGCCATTTATTACGAATGCAAGTCAATTCATGAATAATTCTAGGACATAATGAGATCTTGTGGCAAAGCCCCTCTTGATCTGTTCTCCCTTCCATTCTTCTTTCTCTGGGCATTTGTTGTCGTATGTACTTCCTAATCACTCTATAACACTTTGATCTGGATCGTTAGCCAATTTGATGTAGATGTCGTTCTATACCGTTTCTAATTACATTGTTCTTCACATGGATTTGACCCATGTAATAAATAATAATAAATAATAATAATAAATCTTAAATAATGACTCGAATGATCTATCCGATGAGTAGAAAAACGGCCAGTAAATGTTAAAGCGTTGATTTGATTACCTATATTTTTGTCGATGTCATGGACCTCTCCCTCGCGGGAGATTACACCCAAGGCTCATATTCTGAATGTAGCTCATCGATTCAGTATTTTAAAGTTTTGCAGAGTGTCGTTCACTTAATCGGATAGATTAAGTGAACGACTATGCTGATCCCAAATGTAGGATTTTTTCAAGTTTGAAAAGCGGCGAAGATGAAGTTTTTTGCGTTTTTTTTTTCGCCATAGACCAAAAGAGGCGGGCGGCCGATATTGTATACCAGCTGTAGATAATCAAATACAAAAAACGGTCATTTGAATGTTACAGAAACTATTCTATGGTTGGAGTAAACTATTATAGTCCTTCCACAAACACACGTAAAGCATTTTCCACTATATATCTTAATTCGTGCTCTATAATGAACAGCTATTATTTCAAAAATTGATTGCTGTTGTCCCATTAAAAATGACCTATAGGGGATGTCGTTGATACACCCATTTATTGAGGTTTCACCAGGGAATGCCGTCAGCTTCCCATGGAACTTCGGACCTATATCATGTGAAAGAGCTCGAGACGCTGATCACAGATATGTAGACCAAATTTGCTAAATGGATCTCCTAAGCGAGTTATGTCCGGCGGAAGCCGCGATGTCTTCCATGTGTTAGGCGCGCTCAATCAGCGTTGGGCGCAGTACTGCGCCCAACGCTTTTACCTTTTACCTTTTATACCTTTTACAAGGATGTTCCAGGCAGAGTCAACGATTTCGCTGGTCACTAGTTAAAAGTTCTGACTCCACCGACACAACTTCGGCCGAACGGTTGTAGCAACGGTATGGGTGGTCTCCGACCAAATCGTCAAAAACGGATGTCAAATTCGTGATTAGCACCCCAAATAACCCCCCTAGTCGAAGTTTCAGCGAAATCGGTGACTCTGCCTGGACCACCCTTGTTAAAGGTATGGGTGGTCTCCGATCGAATCGTGAAAAACGGATGTCAGATTCGTGTAAGTTTTGCTGATTTTGATTTTATTTTTACTTTTTATTTTGTTTTGCTTTTTCCGACTTGCTTCACGTCATGAATAATACATTTTGCTTGAAACACGCTTCCGTCTTCAAATAGACGTAAATGCAAGTCGCCATTAGCGGTTCGCTCAAAAATGTGCTGAAAATGAGACTATAGGTCCTCGTCGAAGATAGGTGACAAGATGCAAAAAAGCCGTCGGTGGCAGGAACCGAACCAGTGAACCCAATCCTTCGGAGCAAGCACTCTTCCACTGCGCCGCCGCCGCTGCTGACGGCGCCGATAGCCGAACCGCTTATTACCGCGCAATACTGCGCCCAATGCTGGTTTAGCGCGCCTAACACATGGAAGACATCGCGGCTTCCGCCGGCCATAACTCGCTTAGGAGATCCATTTAGCAAATTTGGTCTACATATCTGTGATCAGCGTCTCGAGCTCTTTCATGTGATATAGGTCTCAATCCGAAGTCCCATGGGAAGCTGACGGCATTCCCTGGTCAGACAGAGAGGACAAAGAAAGACAAAGTGAACTTCCTTGTTTTTCTGTGCAAGGAGACGTTTCAGCAGGCTAATTTTTATTACCTAACACTTTATGTTGAATTAAGGAAACATCGCTCAGGCTTCACATACTTCTGTACCTCTGGTGCGCGATCGTCAATTTTGATCAAGGCCTTCTTTTATTTTAAGATTCACTACCTTTTTTCAAAGTGCCGCATGTAGTTACTTCACTGCTGATTTTATAAACAGTTGCTTATCAGAAAGCACCTAAATTTTGATTTATATAGTTCCGACTTCGCGTGTCCGAGATTGAAACCAAGAAGCATTGACTCGGAAATCGCGCTTTTCTCCAGTAATCGAAAGTAGCCAAAAAATCTGAAGCAATGGCAAGAATGTTCAATGCACTAAAACGGTAAGCGCTTTCCCTATAACCTAACACTTAAAATCATTTTTGGTCTTTTTTGAACTATCCACACCTGGTAAGTTTGATACTCTTTCGCCTCCTTTGCCTAGGCAGGCTAGACCGATTTGAACACAAGCTATTCATTTGAAACCAGTAACACATGTATGTTCACCGGTAGCTCAAAACGTACCACCACTGAAACGACGCAGATGATTCCGAACACGACAACGCCCTGTTGATTTGAAATTAGACCAACAGTGTTGAGGTAGATGAGAAAAACGACCACTCCTGTCTGCAACCACAATTTTTGCACGTTCACTCAAACACTGTAGACATGTATACGAACAGTAGTGAATTTTAGGCAGTAATAGGTATTCCTCGGCGTTACACTGGGTAAAACCGAAGGTTTTACAGGGTGTCTCGAAATTACGTTCCCAAGTATTCACCGTCATAAAAACTAACGCAAAACAGATTTGAGCCCGAAATTCTAGCATAACATTACCAACATATTTACAAACACAATTACGTCATCAGGTCTCAAAACGACTTCCTCTGGCACGGATTCAAGCCTTTAGACGACCCGGAAAGGCATCCAGCCTGGCACGCACGTAATCCATTGACATTCCTTTCCATGCCTTCAGAAGGTTTTCTTTCAGCGACTCGATCGATCGATGTTTTTCAGTACAGGCCTCGGTCTCCAAGTAGGATCAGAGAGAGTAAGTAGTCCATGGTTGAGGTTCGGGCTGTACGTAGGCCATTATTTCGGGCTGATAAAGCGATGAAGCCGTAACACCAGTTTTGTACGATGTTCGATTTATGAGGTGGTGTCGAATCCCGCTGGAAAATGAACGGCTTCTCCTTGAAAATTGTCGTACTCCAGAGAATCAAAATCTTTTCCAAAACTTTCGCCACGTACATTATCGGGTCCATTTTCTCTCCTTTTTGACGGAAACCACTGCGACTTTCCCGCATAGGTGACAGCGGCCCAATCCAGGACTGAATCCGGATGTTCGCCTCGTTCGTGGATCCTTTCCACTTTCTTAGCTCCAGCTACTGTTCTGGCAAGCACACAGTCGTTTTGGCGGTTCAACGCTGCTTCGACAGTAAAAAATCCTCGTCTGAAAAAATGACATCGCGATGGTGTGCCGAGCTGCGACGCTGGATGAGTGCCATGCATTTTCTTTCACGATTCTTCATCATATATGGGAGAATAATGTTGGCCCTCTAGCAGCGATAAGACCTCAGTCCTAGCTTCTCACTAACAATGCGGCTCATGAAAGTTTCGCTAATTTCTATCGCTTTTGCCATCTAGCTCACGAACACGTTTGACATTCTGAGTTGAAGTTGCAGTAGCTGGTCTTCCACTCCTAGGTGGAAATGAACAGAGCTCCTCGTATCGTTTGATGGTGATGGAGACGGTTTTCCTATTCACCGAGAGCGTCTCCGAGATGTTCCTCACCGATGCTCCGTTGACATGCATCCTGATGGTGGGAACCCCCAAAGGATGAGAAGGTGCCGTTTTGTAGCCTGTGTATGCCTGTGGATCTGTGTTGCAACTGGATATTTAGCGTCTGAGGTCACGGTGAATATATCTAGCACGGGAAGCTAAGACAGTACATTATTGTTGCTCAGGTCACGAAAAATGATAGGTCAAACATATGGGATCGTAATTTTGGGACACTCTGTAATTACAAAGAGTAGCGATAACTAACTTGTGTCAATACCATTGCCGATGATAAGAAGGGGAAACTATCGTTACATTTCTCGTATTTATCAACAAGTAGAGTGGCCGCTAACCGTTCGATGATAAAGTTTGGCAGATTCAATGCGCCGCCGAACATTCCTGAAACAAGAGGATCGAACATTGTCGTTAGAGTTCAAATTGAACCTTTTCCTCTGAAAATAGATAAGTTATTACAACTATTTTTATTTATTTATGTTTCAGAGATCACGCATTCACAAAAAAGCCTGGATTTGGACTCCTCGACAAATAAGAGCGAGGTTAACTAGAAAAGGACAAATCATACCGAAATCTGGCATTGATCATATACTTAACCCAAGCATTAAGGGTCCGGACGTTAGATACCCCTTAGATACCTCGTTTGGGCGCGCCTCCCTTGTACATTTCCCCACCAGCGAGGGGTTTTCATCTTTTAGTGAGAGATAAAGGATAAACTTGAGAATTAAATAGTTATTTTGTCTAGTTTGGCTAGTTTAGTCTAAAAGATTTAGGTAAGAATGTCCAAGCTGGCTTTTGAGCTCACCGCCTAGATTAAGCACCTAGGATAGAAGAGAGTTCATGTCTATTTTTTCCGAGTCGAAATCCACGCTTTGCTTTGGCGACACATTGTGCTAGGACGATTGATAATTATGATGCTTCGAAGATTTTATGCCAGAATCTCCATTACCTTTAGGGCATCTTTAAGAAATGTTCAAGTGCTATCCAAAATTCTTCGCAATTTCTTGAAATCCGTGCCGCGTAAACTCTTCCGCCCTGAATAGATCACACCGGTGCGCTATGTCTGCCTACTTTGACCCGTGAGTCGTGTGCTACTCTGCCCTAACAGAATTCGCTCATTAGTGCAGGGATTTTGAAAGAATGTTGCGCAATGGAAGTGTGGTTTGCTCCCTTTTCTGATTGGCTCGATAATGGATGTCAAGGACCACGAACGATACAATAACGCTGTAGAGCTTAAGTTTGATGGTAGGTGCCTTGAATGAGATCACAGCTGTCCTAGAAAAGCTAACAAAAGTTACTATGGAAGTTCGAGTCTAACAAGGAGAGCCTCCAAACTGGCGGTAAGATTTTGCGATACAATTTTTACAGGGTAACCCATGTGGGGAGTTCAAAACCATAGTTCTTCGGAATGCTCTTCTGTGGTCGAAAAAAATCGTGTGGACGCGTGAGCGCGAATTTCGTCGCTCCCTGCCGCCCCCTCTCACCAGATGTAGTCGGTCTCGTAGTGGTGGTGTTGTAGCTTCACAGGAGCAAGTCGTGGGTTTGATTCCCCCTTGTACTGGTGTTTTTGAATTTTGCGATTTATCGTCACACTTATCCCCATTTCCAACACATTTTTGAACAAAAACATGGCAACAAATGGGTTCGTCGAGCTCTTTGAAAGTAGAAAGGTATTTTTGACTTCCAGGTTGAGCAAGTAAAAAACTGACGCCAGATTCGTGATCAACACCCTAAATAACTCAGATCCTCCAGCAGACACCTTAGCTTACATAAAGTTACAGCACGGCTGCTCTGACTAAGAAGTAGAAAAATTATCAATAGTCAAAGTTTTAGCAAGGGTTTGTGGCTCAGAAATATACAGCACTTGATGGATAGACCAGACAATAATATCTTCAAATAGAAAACAAACAAAGACGCATCACTAACCCGACTTCATGGCGAAGTCGATGATCTCCACGAGTGGGCTCACAAGCAGATTGAGAGCGCCAAAGACATCCATAGCTAATGTCATGATGAGTGCTATAAGTGACGACACAGGCAGCGCCGTGAGAAGAACGACCAGGTTGGAGTGATACACCTAGACACAAATTCGGCTTGCGCCTTCTTTTTTCCATAGTTGTCCAAAGGAAGTTCCTCCTGTCATTTGAACTGATATTGCTGAAGGTATTGTATGTTTGCCACCTCCACCTTAAAGAGCGTTTAAGCAAAAAAAGTGAAAAGTCATCGCAATATTTTTTCAACTATAGGAAACTGTATCTCTATGGTGAATCCTTAGGATCTACGATATACTTCAGCCATTTGTGGAAATCTTCAAGAAGCTGTAAAAGAACTCTTCATGTTGCGTCAGAACGAATGCAATGCACACGACGTTCTTCGAAGTTGTTAGCGGCGACAGTGAGACAAGGATGTGTACTCTCCTCTCTTCTGTTTAATGTTGCTCTGGACTTTATTATGAGAAAATCCCTCAGCGGTGATGAAACGGGCGAACATCGCTTAACAGACCTCGACATCGCAGATGATGTGGCTATCTTAGCTGAGAAGATCGATGCCTTGCAGCAGGCGGCCACAAACCTCGCCAACGAAGTTAAGAAGGTTAGACTACGTTTAAACTCGGACAAATCGAAAGTGATGTGGATAGGGGAACAGATATGAAAGTAGATATCAACGTCGATGAATCATAGCTAGAAACTGTCCAGAAGTTCACATGTCTTGGAAGAATCGTGTCATGCGACGGGAATGTGGAATCAAAATACTGCCAAGGATTCTTATGGCGGCATCTGTGTTTCGAAAGCTTGGAACAAGATGGAGTTTATCATACATCGTGCTGAATATAAAGATGCGGCTTTATCACGCAATTGCCGTCCTTTTTGTTGCCTACGAGAGTGAAACATGGGCGATGTCTGTGAAGTGAACCGAGAAGCTAAACGCCTTCCAGCAGAGATGTCTTCGACGGAGGTTGAGAGTACGATATCCGGACCTCGTGACTAACAGCGAAGTTCTAAACAGGAGCGGTACGCGACGAAATTGGACGAGTTGTCGCTGACCGACGGCTAGTTACTCGCGCTTGAGCGCGAAAGTGTGTGCCGGCGACATCGACTGCGTAGAAGAAGGAAAGAGACATGAGATGAGAATGGGAAAAGTCTGCTGTCTCCTGGTAGGGAAGTGGGAGTGGTTGGTTGTTAACAAAGTGCGGGCGGAATGAGGCTCAATCTATTCCAAATGACTGAAGGAAAACGGTCAAGGATCTGGTGAGGGAAATTTTAAAGAACTATGACAGGATTACTAACTAGAAGTTCGAAAGCAAATGTTTGTAGGTTTCTATTGGAAGGGGGATGAGCGCACTAGTCTGTTGTTTTTCCCTTAATTCTAACTTTGTGCTACACTTGACCGTCACCAACTCACTTGCCATAGTTCACGTGTAATGCCATTGGCAAGCACCCCTTTAGCAACCACTAAGGACCCCCGAATACTTCTAATCTACAAGCAGAAGCAGAGACACTTCACTGCTTTCTTTTTCTTCCAACGGCCTCCATAGAGGGAGTTCCTCTTTTACTTCATTTGGGGTTCCCTGTGGTGGTACTGGGAAAGATTGAGCATGCTAGGTAACCACGGTGTTTGGTGGAGTAGAGCGCAAACCGAAATCGGAGCTCTACTTTAAGGTCTCTAAAGATATATACAAAGCTTCCTCCATCCTTCCTTGCATGTTGGCCTCGCAGCCCCATCGCTAGGTGAATGCAAAGAAGGAAGTGGTCGACTTTATTAATTTTACAGCAGGCGTAACCAGCTTCACTCAAAGAAAACAGCAATAAACATCAAAAAACTAGAGAAGCTCGAACACTGGCAAAATTTCGTGGCTAACCATGCGTCACCGAGCGCACGTCGAATCAGCGCTGCGACGCCGCATGCAGCTAGCGCACGACGTCGCGTTGGAGTTACGTTATAGAGCCCGAATGGCTGAGCACCGTTCTCCTCGAGAGGCCGCCATGAGTTGGATTTCTGGTGGTGGTAGCAGAAACTGAGGTCGTCCGAGAAAACACATGGAGGCAAACATTCGAAAAGGAACTTCAACTATTAAATATTAGGTTGGCAACTAATTTCGTGGACTCTCAAGCGCCTTCAACAAAAGTGTTCATAAACAAATAACAAAAACAATTTTTAGCCAAAGTAAGATCTGTTGGAACGCGGAACTGCTTCCCATTTATCAGCTACCTGGTCCATCCCACAGCTGCAGAATTCGTGTGCTTTTGAAGCCAAGAATCCTTGGAGGTGCATTTTGGCATGGTCTACATTAATAAGTCGTTCTCCAATCCACAAGTGCTGCAGCGTGCCACAAAGGTGCTAGTCATTTGGCGCACAGCCTGTGCTGTAAGGTGGGTGAGTTGGACGCTCCCAGCCAAGGTCTTCGATTTTTTGAAGCTCCCGATTCGTGAGGTGTGATCTGGCGTTATCTTGCTGATAGATAATTCCGCTCCTGAAAATCTGTCTGAACCGATTCCAGCGAAGTTCAGCCTGCGCGCGGCCAGGATGAGAAGAATAGATTACAGCATTAATGCTGGAACCGTTCTTGACGAGCTCCCAGAAGTTAATACCTTTTTGACACCACCAAACGGAGGGAACGTAGCGAACCGGACGCCTCAAAAAATAGAAGACCTTGACTGGGAGCGTCAAACTCATCCACCTTACTGCCCAGACCTTGCGCCGAGTGACTACCACATCTTTAGTTCGGGGCAGCACTTCTTGGTTGGAAGACTATTTAATAATGTGGACCGGGTCAAAATGCACCTCCAAAGATTCTTGGCCTTAAAGGCACAATAATTCTATGGCCGTGGGATAGACCAGCTACCTGATATATGAGAAGCACTTCTGCGTTCCAAAGGATCTTATTTGAATTAAAGATTGTCATTAGTTATTTGTTAATAAATACTTTTGCTGAAGATTCTTGAGAGTCCACGAAATTAGTTGCCAACCTAATATTTCCAGAGACGAAGGTGAAGAATTGGGAAAAGACAGGCATTAGTGGAGAAGTCTCGTCACCCGATATGCCCAACAGCATTGCAGGAACTAACCTACGTCTAAGTAAGCAAAAGACAGAACTGACGCTTGTAATGACCGTTTAAAGGAAACCAAAACCCTCAGTCTCCACTATAGCTTAGGCAAAACCATACGAATTAGTTGTAAACAGTCTTACTTTGAACTTTAATTCACAGCATCTTCTTTAGTATGCCTTCAGTAGAATCGTGAGGCTTTTCTGGTGTCCACAGGGCAATAAGAAATTAAGCTAGATTGAGCCTTATGGATGTAAGGGATTAGTTGAGATTTTTCAAAAAATCTGCAAACAAACCTGTTTACGCCACAACGTCGTCACCACATGGAGATACAGGATCAAAACGAGCACAGTGGTTATGTTCTGCACGCACTTAATGCTGACGTAGATTACGAATAGACCCACAGAATCCGTCGAGTTGCCATTCGCCAATTTCATCTGGAAGCGCAGCGAGTAACAACATCAAATGTACTGCTAATGTTCACAGATTATTGTCTTTTCAATCATGTTTATTCCAAAGTAATGCTTGCGTTTCTTCTTTTCTACTTTCTTGTTTCTAAAAAAGGTAAAAAAATAAAAGAGAAATAAAGGAAGAAAGGAAAAATAAAGCATCTGCTGATACCTTCACACTGGCTAATCAATTCGATTATCCTAAGGATTTAGGTGAATGTTTTGTGTGCTTCTTTTAGTTAGCTATACTACAATTTTTAAGCGCTATCGTGTTGTGTTAATAGTGTTTTTTTGGCACATAGTCAACGTAGAATAAAATAAAACAAATAAAATAATATCCTTCTGGAGCTAGACTTCTACTTGATTTCATGGTAAAAAAACCTGAGCATTCAAATAAACACTTGTTCTCACGGAAGTCGATAAAATTACGTGGTTATTTTAAATTACAAAGATCATATAATGCGCGATGCATCTATTACATTTTCACGCCGAAGTGGACACTTTTCAAATCAAATTGGTCACTTTTAGAATCGAAATGGACATTCTTCTAAGCTAGCCCAATGGCAAGACTTTTGAAATCAAAGCGAACTCTTCCATAATGAAATAATCTTCTTCCACATTAAACTAGAAACTCTCCAAAAAGGTAAAAGTAGGGTAAAAATATTTTTTTGTTCAAGAAAAACTTTCTTATGATTTCTTTGAAGTTTTAATCCACCTGCCCAGTAAGTGAGCACACTGTTTGAATTTTTTTTTGTTATTTGTGTTTTTGTTTTTATTTTGTTTTTTATAATTTTGTAAAATTCTCTTAAAAAGAGATTGCGCCATGCACTCATCTGAAAGGTCGCGATTTTTGTTAGACTGATGGCGAAACCTCTGTCTGCATGAAGTTTAGCCATTGTAAACGATACAGCAGAAACAGTTTTAAAGAACACACGATACATGTCGCGAAGATGGGCAACATTGGGAGATGGTGGCGCGCCAGCCAATCATATCCTATCAGAGCACCGGGCGAAAACACACATGCCAATCAGATTATTGACCGTACAGGCTTCCTCTAAATGGCAGGCCAATTTGATGCGAGCTGATTGGCTGGCCCGCCATTCACCTCCCAGTGATGCCCATCTACACGACATATGTATACCGAGCACACACATCTTCAATACATGTAAACAGCATTTACACTATCAATCAAATAGAATTGCGACGAGCTTTTCAAGTGCATGGAACTCAACAACCTTTTCTGGTTTTTGGTATTTACGATTTTAAAGTCCTAAATGACTGCAGCTTTGTTGCGCTTTAAAACGAAATTCAATTCAGTATTTTCTCTTAAGATATTAAATTTTTATGAAGTTTATGCGCTCATTCAGGCAACGGAAGTAAAGAATTTCAATGGAAGTTATACCAAATTTTCCTTGAACAAAAAATTGTTCTACCCGTCTTGAAGAGCACCTAGTTTAATCTATAAAAAGCTCGATTCGATTTGAAAAGCGATCACCTTAGTTTCAAAATTTTAAGCCAGCTTAAAAGAGTGTTAATTTGAATCGAAAAGTGTACAATTTCATTCACAAAGTGTCCATTTGGATTTCAAAAGTGTCCATTCTGAGGAGATAGTGGTATATCTAACTTTCGCAGCACCAACCTCCGTCTTTGGTCGTAATTATTAAAGAAACGGTTTCATCAAAGCTATGTTCAATCAGCATAATTCAAGCGATCGATGCTATTGGTATAAAGCCGTTCCTTCTGTGCTAAGAAGAAAAATTAGCAATGCTTGGTTAGGATTGTTGCTCCTCCAATCGAGCTCGTCCAGAGCGGATTGAAATCTCCGCTAGGGTAGATGCCTTAGAAGATGGCTTGTTGCGCTAAACTGACCTGAAACTCTGCACTTTGGAGTAAACGAAGTGAACTGAAACCTGAGGCTTACCCCACGGATCTTTTGGTTAATCTAAATTAGTAAGAGTAACAACGGTAGTAAGTTCACAGAGTGTCTCAACAAAATATATACACTGTTTCAGAGGTCATAACTTTGCCACATTAAAGGTAATGAAGAAGCTAAGGGCTACGAAATCTTAAGAAAACAGAAATTTTCTGACATATGATTGTATGGGGCGCGTGGAGCGCAGTCGGAAGAGGCGCCGACGGTCGCCTGCACCCGATACCAGGTTCCTGGTTCGGATTTCCCGCCCAGGCCAACCAAGCCTACCATCCCTCCGGGGTCGATGAATTGATACCAGACTTGTCTGGGAAGGATAAAGCACTGACTTGTACATCGGCTGGCGACCGCAAGTCATTGTATGGCCAAATACGCATTCAACACGCCTCCACGACATCCCGGTAAAGTAGAATGCGTGGCGCATCCCAAAAAGGATTGAATAACGCCATCCTTTATCCTTTATCCTTATGATGGTATGGACTGCGCCCTGCACTGGTCAGAAACCTTGCATTTTACATTCGATTGATTGTTATTCGCTCGAATTCTTACCATTATTTGTTCACAAAGCGGCTGATTGATTTGTGTTTTTCACCAGATTTGGAACTTAAAAACATGCCATGGCTTCCGAAAAATGCGTTGTTTCCTAAAAAATGCAGATACTATTTGAAAGGTTGTAGCATTGCGGCTAGTGAAGCTTTTGAAGATCTTTGAGACTCATATGAAAGCAGAGGGTGACGATATTTCTGTGGCGCGTAAATAGTCAGGATTGCGCCATCCCTCCTCCTGAAACCTTGCATTTCAGACCCGAATGATTGTGCGGGGCCTGAATGCTTGTTACAAACTTGTTATTCCTTGGCCAGATTAAGCTCTGCTGCGCTTCTTTTACCGTATTCCGTCATCCACTAGCTACATATATGCCGATTAACCTCTCTATTCAGCTCGAATGTTGCTTCGCGATTCCATAGAAGGCGTATTGGAAAAAGGCTGCTGCTCTGATTTGGATTGTGCAATCAACAAACTCGCAAGTCATGCACCTTTAACCTGATTTTCAAGCTCTAATCGTTGAACGATACACAGCACAGGTTAATGTGACCGAGTAGTTACAAGATTGTAAGAAGCATTCAACCCATTCACAATCAATCGAGTCTGAAATGCAAGGTTTCAGGCGGAGACATGGCGCAATCCTGACTATTTACACGCCGCAGAAATGTCGTTACCCTCTGCTTTCAAATGGGTCTCAAAAATTTCCAAAAGCTTCACAAGCAGCAATGTCAGAACCTTTCAAATTTCTATTTAGTAGATCTTAGCATTTATTAAGATACCCCGCATTTTCGCAATATAAAACATAAGAAAGTGTAAAATTCAAATAATTAAAGAAAGGTGTAAAATAAAAGATTTTTTAAAATTATAATTAATTAATAGAATGATGTGTCACAAAATATAAACCATAAAAAAGTTCGTTTCGCAAGCCATAGTGTGTTTTCAAGTTTTAAACCATAAAAGAAGCACATATCAATCAAAACGGCTACTTTTTGAAGAAATTTTAACAAGCATTTTCAAGAAACACAATCAATCGAGTGTAAGATGCAAATTTTCAGACGAGTGCAATGCGCATTCCACACCGCTCATAGATATGTCTGAAAATTTCCAATTTCTTAGGCTTTCATAGAACAACCTTTACTGTGAGCAAAGTTATCACCTTTCAAGCCGGTGTATACATTTATAAGACACCCTGTATTTTAATGACGTCAACAATAATAATAAACAAGACGTTCTCACCCTTGTCCTAGCAGAAAAACAGCAGGTAGCAGGAGTTCCGCTCGGCTCCGTAGTGTTCAGCGCGGCAACCATGCTCGGTCATCCGACAACCTGAAGAGTGGATGGGGAACACTGACAGCACCACTTCGTCAGACAGTGACAACAACCAGCGAGTAAAGAAGAGCTTCAAACATAGAAGCTTGACTGTGAGTTGGAAGGGAAGGCGATGACGATGCTGTTTCAAGACGTCATCCAAAAGTCCAATCCAAGGCAGAATTTTACGCCATCAACTTACAAGCGCTGTCTGTATTTAGGGAACATCCGTGATATCCTTGTGGGGACCTTCATCTTTCACCCGTGATATAAAGACGTGGGTTTGATCTCCATATGGCTTGATGGCTATGTATTGCGAGATCGCAAAACGGTTTTCGAATCCTTATAGATAGATAACAGCAGTTCTAGGCTTAAGCAAAGACAGAAATATTGCCCCATATACGGGACAAAAAAGTAACAACGGATGAGCCACGGTTTCTACCTCTGCGGAGGATGGCGAAGGCCATTATTTTATTTATTTAGTTATTTTTGTCGTGAATCCATGGAACACGTGCATAAGCCCTAGTTTGGGTGCGCACGAATGCGCACGATTTTGGGGGCGGGGTCTCCAGCACTGGGGACGAGCAGTCGCGGCGATGCTCACGTGATTCCAGCGCGTTTGCGGATTGAGTCAGGAGGATCGAGGCTTGTCTCACGCATGTTTAAGGCTCATAATCGAATTTGGCATTGTTTTAATACCAGGCTTTTCAGAAAACGGCTGAGCTCCTCAGTTTTTCAGTCATTTGTTATCATTCATTCGCCGTTTTGAGAGGCACACATGTGAAAGAGGGGCCTGTCGACTAGAGTAGCATGGTTGTATACGTTGGCGGTGAAAGAATGTGTCAGACGGCGAGGAGAGCATGGTTGGCGCGGAGAGCGCGATACAGCGCGACAACTTGTCCCAAATGGCGGCCACTGCCGTTGTTCCCGCCCCCAAAATCGTGCGCATTTGCATCCACCCCCCTAGTTTATACTTGAGCCGCCGCGCGGCGCGGCACGATGATCGGGATGTATATCGATCGGACGGCGCGGAAAATCGATATCTATGGCGATCGTGGTGCCGCACCGCGTGGCGGCGCAAGTATAAACTAGGGCTAAACCGTAAGAAAATAAGTTAAAGCTAAGAGATACTAAATAGAAAACAGCACCACACAAAACAAATACTAGAAGGTACAGCAGAAGGTCTATTTGCCTGTGAAAACAACTAATACGGCAAATTTCAACAGAATTCACGCAGAGGTATAGGTAGGAGATTTTCGTTGTCCGCAAGCAGCAGGTTGAGCTTCCGCAAGCTTCTATATACCAAAAATGTAGATCTTAGTGTTCTGCTTGCAAAAGGAATATTTTTTAAAATGCGTGCTTGGCCTAAAAAGAAAAATGTGGTGGCAAGCTGATGAACAAATCAGTGCCTTTATCCCTCCCAGACAAGTCTGCTACCAATTCACCGACCTCGAAGGGATGGAAAGATAGGATGGCCTGGACGGAAAATCGGAACCAAGAGCCTGGTATCGGGTGCACGCGACAGGCGGCGGCCCCCTGCACCTAGACAAGAAACAGAAGAAAGAACGGCATTGTTCAATCCCCCTCTGAGAATAACTGCATATTGTACGAGCACGAGGTTGTGTCTAGGGAGACGCTGGCTGTCGCGTGCACTCCGAATCAATTTTTTTTTTGGTCCAGGCCACCCAAAATTTCCACCAATCAACACGAGCGAGCGGCTTGGGGAGCTTTCAAGAGCGTCGAAGAAGTCGCGAAGAAGATGAAGAACGTTCGACTCCGTGCCCACCTATTCGACTACACTTTTATTCCTGTCCTAACATACGCCTCAGAGACCTGGGCTATACGAAAGCAGGATGAACACGCGATCAGCGTCGCGCAGCGTGGAATCGAGAGGACGATGCTCGGAGCGACACGACTCACGCAAGTGAGAGAAGGCCTCCGGAGTTTCGAGCTTCGCCGACGTTCGAAGGTCAGAGGCGCTGTCGCGTGGGCCAAGTTGTCGAAAATTAGGTGGGCCGGACATGTAATGCGCTTGGCAGGCACCCGACTGGATTCCGCGGAATGTCAAGAGAACACCGGGACGCCCACCAACGCGTTGGTTGGACTTCTTCGTGAAAGCCCTGAACGACCGATATGACGCTCTTGGTGTCCCTCGAACACTAGGAGGATCCATTGGACCACTCTTGCACGCGACAGGGACGAATGGAGACGTTGCTGGCGCCCGCTCGAGCAAGTCGATGATCAACGGGACGACAGGTGATACAGGTGATCTCACAGAGAGGTTGGTTAACGACGAAATTCGTTTACTTGGCGTATACCATGACTTGTGGCAGTCAGTCAACGAGCAGTTCGGCGTTTTATCATCGCCAGACAAGTTTGGTGTGAAGCGTCGAACCCCGAGCGATGAAAGGGTTGGTTGGCCTGAACGGGGCCCGAACCAAGAACCTTGACTCAGAGTGCACGCATCAGCGGGCAGCTCGATGCCTCTATAAGCTTATGAATACACGCCTCTAAAGACCCCAGTACACTATGACAGCTGTAGACGAATACTGGTGCATTCTCCAGAAGGGCATCACTAATTCTCTCTCACGGATGGTGATAGTGACGGTCACATTGGAGGTTCAGTACGAGACACACTGGCCGACCAGCTAGCAGGGTTTCCAATGCAGAAAAACACCTGATCGCAGCTGGATATAGAACGAGCGGCTGCGGCTGACGTACATGTAGAGTACGGGGAGTGTTTACAGCTGCAGTTCTGTTGCAAAAACGGTGACGATTATCCTTAGGAAGCTCACCATTCCTTGTTGTGTCAGCTTCTCCTCGAAGTAGCTGCAACAGTGCCCCACTGCTGAGCATGCTGGTTTTGATTCGTTTCAATTGCTTGCTAACGCGGACTCCATCTGCCAAGGAAGTAGATGCTGACAGCTAGGTGGTGGCCAATTTTTTCAAGAACAGTAGGACAGCCACTCAGTTCCTGAATGAGTTACCGTTCCTATCACAGGGGTCTTTCGAATGAACACTCGCCTCACCATCAAACTTAATCGCATTAATGAATTACTGCCAATCACGAAGCTGACTTCTCGCACGCACTGGCGGCAGGTGGCCGGTCGGCTGACTGGTCTATGAGCTCGGTAGAAAACGCCGGCGATTAATTATAGCGGAAGTGACGTCATTTTCAAACTCCATGGAGGACATTTCGCGAAGGTGAACAGCATTGACAGTTGGGAGCGCGCCAAGGAATAATAATCAATCAGAGCGCCGACCAAACACATGCCAGCCAATCAGGATACCGACCGTAAACACCTTCTTTCAATATCATGCTTATTAGTTGTGACCTGATTGGCTGGCGCACTCCCACCTTCTAATGCTGCCCATCTTCGCGACATGTTCCTAATTATGTATTCAAACGCACTTACGATACCGTAGATGAACAATGTACTTCAAATCATTTGATTAGCGCCAACTTTGACTTCAGAAGTCATACTGATGACTGTATTAATTGTTTCAACAATACGGATATTGTGTGGTATATTCAAAAATAGGACCGAACCGATGTCCAAAAAATCTGCTTCAAATGTGTAGTTCGTCAACAAGTTTTCAAAGTAAACAAGAAAAGGAAGGTACACCGTGGTCATTAGCGAGACTATTATCTCCTGAATAAGCGCCATCAACGAAGAGGTGTACTGGACTGTTGCTGATCAGCTAGAGCAAAAACGAATTGAGGCGCGTTGAAATGCGAAAGCAGTTGCTTATATGATTGGTTCTGTATGAGCGCGGGTGCCATTAAACCTAGGCCGTAACTCTTCCATTTATGGCGTTTGTTGACGTGACGCGAATAAGAAACGCCTGTTGATAAACAATCAGTCGGGCGGTGGTCCGTTCGTACAGAATGGCCGGATGCTGTCAGAGGAGACGGTAGACGGAGATATACTTCCTGCCAGCAGCGCCATGTGCTATATACTAGCGTACGGTCTTTGGAGCTACCAAATGTAGACCTTCAATTGTGCACCGACAGCACTGACCAGGGGTGTGCGTAAATGAAATTTGAAATTTCGTAAATCGTAACTATGAAAAACCACCATAAATCGTAAATCGTAAACCGTAAATCGTAAGAGTCATCTGACGTGTAGTGCAGCACAACTAAAGTTCCAGAGGCTTTTTCTGCTAATGTTAATCAGATGTGATTCAATATTTATTTATTCGACACGTTATTTTCTGCTCAAACTTATCAGTTTTCCTATCAAACTATTTTCCTTTTTCACCTCTTCTTGCTAGTAAAACACGTTTCAAATCAAACTTTACACCTTTCAAGAAAGTCGAGAAAATCGTAGATTCAAAGACATCAGTTCAGGCTATGCATAGCATCCCAACAAAAAGCTGTTGAATAGTTGTTGTTGTTGTTGTTTGAATAGTCATTAGATTCCTAAAGGACAATCAATTTCTTAGCTTGGGATCTAGATCTTAGCAGAGATAGCAGCAAAAAAGCCGCTGTCAAAACTAAAAATTATTAAAATCATTCTACCACTGACCAATGCGGCAAAAACTATGAGATTGCGCCTTGCGTGCTGAGTGAATGCATGGCGCGATCCCATCATGTGTCGCACCAAAAGTTCTCCGCTTTTCTACAGTTTGAAACGAGTTCAGGAACATTCCCACAGCAAAAAAATGAAAACGTTTGGCCGCCGAAACAGTATGATCATATTTCTCGGACATCTTTTGTAGTCCCTTAAAATGGAAAGATTAGCGTATAACTCCACAGACGAGAGAGTTTCGATATAGAAGGTGTCTAGCTTTGTTTCGAAGTAATCCTATTTAAGTTATGAGCTGGGAAAACACGGTTTAAGTTGAAACAGGTTCAGTCTGAGTTTGCAAAAGTGCATTTCAAACGCAGCAAGTGAGGTATATGAACGGCTACAGGAAGGTAGTTACGCATCCGTTACTCAATGAGAGAGTACCAAGCAATAACCACAGCGTGATACTTGAATTCAGAAGCTCTGTTAATTGTAGAGAGATTGCAAGAAAGACGTTTCTTAGCTTTGGAAGTGCTTTCAAGTTCTAAAACATCGATCTACATCAGCCATCGTGATAACCTGAGAAGTTACATAGAGCGCCGATTTCCTATGCAAGTTTGCCCACACCTGTCCGTTTGACAGTTGAAAAGTTTAAAATATGGCACTACTATTTATTAATTCTCTGCACTCGCTCAGGCTACCCTTCCCCAGCTCTGTAACGAACGTTTGCTCTCTGAGACTCTGCACCATCTTAAACGATTTAGATAGGATAAATGCAATAATCTCAATCATACCGCTAAAAAGGAACAATAAAAATGCCAAAACCAGTTCGACCATTTCCTGAGATATTCGCTTTGACCGCACTTTGTATATCAATTCGCTGCGCCCAATGAAGTGCAATTCAAACCGATAAAAACACTAGTTGTCCACTTGTTTATTGTAGTGTAACTGGAAACTGTAACAGTACACGCTTTATTGGCGTTTGCGCCAAGGAACACCTGGAAGGGATGAGCAGGTCACGACCATCAACTGCTTTGGGCTGCCACGGGGTAAACGACCATAACGGCGCTAACTTTGGGGTCACTTTCAAAACTCTAGCACGGGAGACCCATACCGCCGCACGCAAAACCCTGGAGGGGTTCTGGATACAGGCCTAGAGCCCGAGGTTGAATCGGCGGGGGGAATGCGTCTATATAACCCGCGAGCTCAGCCCTTACATCAGTCTCGCCTTTTAGACAGTTTCACCTTGTGGGGTCTCTCGGGTGTTCTAAATGTTGGGCTGTTCTCACCTCTCTGCTGGAAGGGTTGCTGTTCGGGGGTCTCTGAATTTTCGCAAGGTCGGTGGCGAAGTTTAGCCTAGTAACTTCAACATATGTTTGGACTTTTTCAGACTCTGAAGAATGCGACATCGCCGAAACGTTAGTCGTCAATAAAGCTTCCACTATCTCGGTTTCGAGTTACGCTACAATAAACAAGTGGACAACGATCTATGCCGAGATTTTTTTCAGGAGCAATCAACGTGAAAACATTTCCACATTGCTTTATTACAACGACATTTGTATGTTTTTATATAGACACGCCTATGTTGACTGAACCTTCACTATTTAAATGTGAGGTGAGAAATCACACTTTGCTTAATTCCGCGTAGAATTTCGACACTTGTTTGTGATATTTCGAAATCTTGGCCTGAAAAATATGCTGATAAAACGCTTGCACTGAAGAACGACAAATCTCCACTCTGCTTACCCTTATGTAATCTAGTACAGTGGAGTAGACAAAGAAGTACTGTAATTCGTTATGTATGCTATAGGCTCGTTGTCGTCGTATAGCGAGTACGATCTCCTTTATCTTCAACAGAAAAGATACATTGTGGCATATTTTACTTCGAAAGACAAGAGTGATTCTCCGACCTATTGAAGTGCCGGCCTTTAAGCCTGTTCACAAATCAAAAATCAGAAACAAATGAACATACATTTCCATCGAAACCTTTGAATAGCCGCGTACAGGCAAAGTCTATGGCAATGAATGTGCCGGTTCTACCAACTCCAGCGCTACACAAGACCGTCACTGGACCAGGCTAAACAAGTCTAATAACAAATAAGTATGTGCAACGTCCAGAAGTTGAGGATGCCGTGCACTAATGCAATTTGCGTCCGGCGCGACGCGTGGCGAGCGGAGGACGGCGCTCTTCGGCGCACTTTTGCGCCGCTTTTCACTCTTTGCGCCGTTTTTGCTTGTTTGACGGAGCGGTACGTCAAATACTGTAGCTCTTTAACTTCTAAAAGGGCAAAGGCTGGTTCCGTTGTTGTTTCAACTGCTAACGCCTTAGGTTGTAGGGTCATAAGTAGTGTCTTGGAGCGGACGGAAAGAATATCAGATCTCTCCTAATCGGAGGGAGGCATATTGTGGCTTACATCTCCATTCTGAAGTTCGAGTTTCTACGAGAATTTCGGTTGCTGTTACATGGTGCGACGCCTTTCATTCAAAAGCAGGGGATAAGGTTGTGTGGCATGGAACCACGTACGCAATTGGTACTTTACGGTTATCCCTCCCGAATAGGATAGATCCGTAGATGCTCTACCAGTCAGCTCTGCCTCCATAGTGTCGCTCCCGTCGATCCGCCGACAGATCCAACAACATCTTGCAGGAGACGGCGAAGGAACATGCCCTCTCGTAGTTAGTACCGCAAATTCGACAATGGTGACATCGCTCCAAAAAACTTCTCGTAGGACGGCCACATAAGCAATAGGGACAGCTCCAACTTGCCGCCAGTACCACCTGGCCTGATCTTCCAGTACCCGAGCTTGCTGTCGCTACACACACTACAAGATCCACGTTATCCAAGAATCTTCGGGTTTAAGGCAAAGTAGGTTCGAGCGCTTCGGCATGTTTGGTACGCAGCCGGAGAGGATGATCGACGTCACTGTCCCAGAAGCAGAAAATCTCTCCTTCTGCTTATGAGTAGATCTGAATCACATCAAACAGCTCAGAAGAATTTGGATGAGCTCTGAATGGAGCTTGAAGCCCACCCCCGCAGCACTCGTCCGATCTTGTACCCAGTAACTACCATGCTTTCTGGGGTCGGATTCACCAACGACTTACATAACTTTAACAGAGAATTCACAGCGGAAAACTCAGATAACGCTGCTTCTCGCTCACCAATCGCTTGATAAGCCGCGCTATCTGAGTTTTTCG
Source organism: Heligmosomoides polygyrus polygyrus (assembly GCA_947396885.1). Lineage (NCBI taxonomy): Eukaryota > Metazoa > Nematoda > Chromadorea > Rhabditida > Heligmosomidae > Heligmosomoides > Heligmosomoides polygyrus. The sequence continues at coordinate 104,643,239 of OX377202.1, read as the reverse complement.
CTGTGAATTCTCTATTAAAGTTATGTAAGTCGGTGGTGAATCCGATACCCGATTCGCTCCGGTCTTTCTTCGCCGGGGAGGTTTCACAAGTCGTCAAAAATGACGACTTTTTGCTCTCGACGTTCCCTGAGTTCCTCGTCCGTGGAATTCATGTAGTATCTTTCGGTAATATTGGAATATGTGGAATATGCTCTACGAAGTCGATGGCGAAATTTTTGTTAAATGATTACAACCTAAAACTGATCCTTTCACATACCTCTAAGGACTGCGTCCACCTTATTAGTCGTAGAACCATTCGACCGCTTGACGGAACAGCCTGAAAAGCATTCATTCTTTTCTCATGGCTCCTATGAACATAAATTAATGACAAATGTCAGCGTTCAAATCGGTGTCTCAGTGGGACGCGCCATGCGTGCTACTTCTACAAGGAGGCCATTTGACTGCCTCACAAGGTCATTCCACATGACTGTACCAAACTTAGAGCGCATTCTAGTTAAGCCTGCTAAAGGAAGGGCAAAAATAAGAACACTTCGCCGAAAGGATAAAGGACAATGGAGGCGTTAGTCAAACCATTGGCAGGATGCGCCTTGCATTCCAATTGGATTGGATATTGTGGAGGCAATTAAAGTGCTATTTTTACCTATGGAGTGGCTTCTGGTGGCCATCCAATAGACTAGTTAGTGTTTTATTCTTTCCAGAAGTCTGGCACCTACTCAACAGCCCCGAAGGGATGGAACGCTTGGTTGGCGTTGACGGAAATCCGGACAAAAACACCGCAGACATTTAGTCCGAGTGCCGTCGTCCCTCCGACTGCGCTTCCACAAACCCAACATGTCGAAGAGATTTTAAATGTTAAAAATATGGCGATCAAGAAAAGTGAATGGCACTTTAGGAGACGCGCATGTTTAACGCATGGTTTGGTTAAGTGTTGATTTGTTAGAAGCGTCTCCTTCTCATTAGAATCAGCTAAGGTTAACAGGCCTCCAAACTTGTGGTTAATATCTTTCTTTTTTCGTACGCCGATTCAGAGAAGAGGTTACATCTGAGGATGATGTTCTAGTATAGCAGTGTATCTTAACGACATCAACGAATTACCGTAATTTAACAGAGAAAATTACAGCTGAAATCCCTGATAGCGGGGCTTATCAAGTGATATGGTGAGCAATAAGCCGCGGTATTTGAGTTTTCCGCTGTGAATTCTCTGTTAATGTTATGTAAGCCGTTTGTGGCCCTTGGTTCACTCCGTGGATAAACTGCGAAAAGATTCTCTGTGTTCGCTTTTGATTGCAGTATCTGTGGTTGAAGGCACGGGGAGCGCAGTCGAAGGAGGCGCCGGCTGTCGCCTGCACCCGATACTAGATTCCTGGTTCGGATTTCCCGCCCAGACCAACCAAGCCTTCCATCTTCCGGGGTCGGTAAATTGGTACCAAGAAGGATAAAGCGCTGACTTGTTCATCGGCTGGCCACCGCAAGTCATTGCATGGCCAAATACGCATTCAACTCGCCTCTACGACATCCCGTAGAAGTAGAATACGTGGCGCATCCAAAGGGGATTGAAAAACGCCGTCCTTTATCCTTTATCTGTGGTTCATTTGGAAAGAGGCAAAGACACTATGAAGTAGAAGACAAAAAGAACAGCGTGCAGTCTGGTAGGGAGCTCCATTGAGAATTTCTACGAGGATTTCTACTAACACTGATCTAAATGCGCCGCAATGGTCTCGTCACGATGACGAGTACGGCTGTATCGAGAATGATATTTTCGTCTCAACTCCTGTAGATAATAGTGAACCGGACTGGAACGGAACATCGCCAGCTTTCATTTTGAAATGATCAGCGCCGTGTGCTTGAACGGAACGTAGGTACTATTTAGCAGTGCGAAGCGCGTCAACCTGCTAATTAGATGCGTGATATCTGCAGCGGTGGGACTTCAGCAAAAATCTTCGTTCAACATAACTACACTAAAGCTGCTGATTGTGATATTTATCCTTTGTATTTGGATTTGAGGGCGCGTGTAGCGCAGTCGGAAGAGGCGCCGGCTGTCGCATACAGCCGATACCAGGTTCCTGGTTCGGATTTCCTGGGCCAACAAAACCTTCCAGCCCTCGGAGATGCTGAATTGGTACCAGACTTGTCTGGAAGGGATAAAGCGGCCGGACACCGCAAGTCACTGCATGGCCAAATACGCATTCAAATCACCTCCACGATATCACGTGGAGGTAGAATGCGTGGCGCATCTCAAAAAGGAATTGAGTAACGCCGTCTTTTATCCTTTTACTACTTATTAGTTTAGATTTGTTGAAGATAAAAGATGGCGCTAATCAGTCTCCTTCGGGATGCGCTACATACTACATATGCTATGTTATGGAGGCAGTTCTAGCGCGTATTTGCCCTATAATGGCGCATAGAGCGCAGTCGGAGGAGCCGCCGGCTGTCGCGTGCAGTCCGACTCAAGGTTCCTGTTTTGGATCTCCCTCCAGACCAAGCAAACGTTCCATCCCTTAGCAGCCGGTGAATTGGTGCCAGACTCGACTGGGGAGGATACTACCCTGGCTCCAAAATCAGCTGGTCACCGCAAGTCATTACATAGGCCAAATACGCATTCACAATCGCCTCCACGATATCTTGTAGAAGTATAGAGCATGGCGCATCCCAAAAAGGGTAGAGTAAAGCCGTACTTTATCCTGTTATCCAATTATCTGGCCTATAAAATGACCTACGGTGGTCACTGGCTAGCCGCTGGGCAAGCCAGTGTTTCATCGTTCCTAGTCAAGTCTGTAACCAACTCAACGACCTCGGATGGATGAACGGCTTGGTTGGGCTGGGTGGAAAATCTGAACCATGAACCTTCATTCGGGAAGCAGGCAACAGACGACGCCTCCTCCGACTGCGCTACCACGCGCCGTTCTTCCGATAGAAAAGCTGGCGTGACGCATCTCAAAAGGAACTGAATGTCGCCGTCATTTGTCCCTTATCGCCTTCTGTGGAGGCAATTCGAGTCGTGTAATTGCCCTATGCAATGACTTGTAGTGGCTAGTGTCTAGCTGGTTTTCAAGCCAGAGTAGTATCCTTGCCAGACAATTCTTGGACCAATTCACCGACCCCGGAGGGACGGAAACCTTGGTTCAGATTGTCCGCCTATGTCAGACGAGGCATCAGCCACCCCCCACCTCCTCACAGGTCGATGAATCGCTACAAGACTTGCCTGGAAAAAATGCCTGAACAAGCATTCAAATTGCCTCCACGACATCTCGTAGAAGCAGAGAGCATGGCGCATTTCGCGATTGAATAGCCTAACGCGGACTATTTAGGGCTAGGTGGCGCATATCCTAGTCCTGGAAAATTGTTGTAATATAGACATTGGTTGGTGTTGCATAAAAATCGCTATAATTAGCCGGACCATATCAAATCAATCAATTCATATCAATGCTTCGAATTAATATTGGTGATCAGAGATAACTCGAGCCCACCTTTTTTGGCCAAGTATTACAATGGGCGAGTCGAGTTAGTATTGAATTCGAGCAGCCATCTGGCAAAATTTCGAGCACGTAGACGTCGTACTGGTCGAGGTGGTCTACCTGTAAATATTCGTTGCGCTCAGAGGCAGTGTCATTCGTCTCACCATCAGATTATTTAACGCAAACTCACACGCTTATTGTTCACAAACATTTTGCCGTAGTACTTGTAGGCTCCAGCTTCTGTGGGCCAGAACTCTTCGCACGCCTGCACGCCTTCTTCGTAAAAATTGCACAGCATCACTACACCGGGACACTGCTGCTGAATTGTGAATAGTTGAGGGAGGACATAGCGTTGCGCAAGAATAACTAGCGGATAAGGGCAATATCAGAAAAAGAGACATTGGAAGTTTCAGCAGATTTTTTCTCGCAGTTGCTCCTTACCCGAAATAGCGATCTCGTTTCGCCTACTGGTGACACTTAAGGCCGCCACAGACTTCTGCGGCACCGCCGAGCGGCGACGGCGAACGGCGAAACCGCTGAGCGGCGCCGCTCAGCGGCTTGACTCATCATCAGTGGGAGCGGTGACGGCGAGGTACTGTACTGGTTCTAGTCGGGACCGACTGGTGCTTATCAATAACGCGCCCCGATGACGATCGCGCGCCCGCATCGACCGTCTCCGCTCTGGATCCCGCCGCTAAAGGGCAGAGCGCAGACAGACAGACGCTGGAGCGGCGCCGCCGGGTGGAATGATTCAAGTCATTTCCGCCAGCGACGCCGCCGGTGCCGCCGGTGCCGCCGGCCGGCCAGCGGCGCCGCTGGAGGCGAGCTCTGCGTCTCTGCCCTATGGTTAAGCATAGGGCAGCGGCGACGCCGCAAAAGTCTGCGGGGGCCTTTAGCCTCCTAACAATGTTGTAGCATATTTGCGAAAGCCTGGAGCGGTTGATAGAGAGGGTAAATGTTGTTGCAGGATGTTTTGTTACGATCAAAACTCTAGCGCCAGGCGGGACTCGAACCCGCACCTTCTGCTTTTCGGGCAGCGATGCTACGCCTTACACCACCGGCGCTAAAATAAATTTATCCAATATAAATATAATCTAGATCACGCTAAAATACAAATAAAGGACTCGTTATGTAAAAGCTTTAATTGGTGTTGTTTTCATCGGTTCATTAGTTTTATCACACTTTAAATCCTAGCACATAATCTATAAAAACATACTCCCTAACTTATTGTGCTCGTGGTGGTGGACTGGAGGGCGTTTGACGGTTCGGCGTGGAGGTCTACTTTTTCATTATTTTTCCTCCTTCACCTTAACCGACCTCTTCCGTAACAACCATTCTCATGTTCTACTAATCCACTCCCCTCCCCATAGAGGATCCTCTCGTTGGACCACGTTGCGCTCTCCGTGCCAAGCTGCGGGTTGTCTACCTATTCTAAATACTTTTCTGCTTCCTTTCCTACATCCACTTAATGAATTTCATTCCAAGTTTATTTGTTTCTGGTGGTATCTTTATAGCATTAATTCTATAACATCCTAAACTTGCTTCTTTACGTTCAATTGTTATTCGCCAAGTACAACGTCAACAGACGGAGCTCGTGTTAGTTAACAGCAGCAACTACTTCTTCCTTCCCCTCCCTTACTGATGAGCACAGAGGAAAGAAAACTCTGTCTGTCTGCTTTTCGTCTAAGGTCCCGTGCGAAACGAAAACCAAACTAATTCTTTGTCTACCATAATTTTATAGCTAAACTATCACAATTATATGGATCTGCTCATTTATCATTCCTACAAAGGCAAAGAAATAAGCGAGAATACTTACTTGAAAAACCATCTTCCAGAAATCTTCGATAGTATTAGCTTTTGGCCCCTGTGTCAGGATATATTCTCGCTCACACTGAAACTGTTCACATTTGGTTCAAATGGTTGAATGCTTTGAAAGCTAACAATCTGCTCGAAGAAGATATGCGACCAACATTCTCCATCTTTACTCTGTTTGCATGAATGTAGTCATTGTCTCCTTCATCGATCGGCTGCACTTTGATGCGTGTTTCATCTAAGCACGGAACCTCCTAAATTTAAAGCATCGATGAAACCATTAATTTGTACAATATTCTACTGCTTATCAGCATGTGGCATACCACGTTCACAAAATAACGATATCTCAAACTAACTGGGTAGCGGTTGAATTGCGGCAGAGCTTCGAATTTTGTATACGTTCCTGGATTCGGTTTACAGTCCAGAACAGTCTTGCACTCCTGCCGAAGTCCTTCGACCCCAGCTTAAAAATTGGAGTGATTTCATGCTTCCTTCATCAATAAACATTGTGTATCCTACTCCGCCAGTAATCATCTCCTTAACAACAAAAACAACCATCAGAGAGCTACGTCAACTCAACCTGCAGTTTTTCGTGTAAGGCAATGTCAGGCAAAACTTTCAAACAAAGACACGAAGAAAATTTTTCTGCTCGTTTATTTGACCTCTCATTTTCTCCAACATTCTAACATGGCAAAAAAGCACTGCTGGCGCAGAAATTCCGAGAATGAAAGGTCACCGTTAGAGCTACAATAACGCTTCTGCCTTTTGATTTTTTAGGGCGGAATATGCTGAAAAACTGTCATTTTCAACATTCCCCATAACGCCTTTCAAAGGGGCTTGTTCGAAAAACAAAAGAAATTATCCGAATCCAATGCGGGCAATCTATCCAACAATGTAGGTATGATACAGTGGTTATAAAAAATGGATTTGGGACCTGGATCCTATAGGTGCAATTATCTCGAGCGATAGGAGCGGGTCGTCGCCGTCAGATGTTGTATGTACGTCACCGAAACTCCATCAACGTAATGCTTCCAATAGACTTTCCAAATTGGGCTCGTCGCACTCTCTCGTCAGCCCTTCACAGACCTTGTCGTGCCCCGGGCGAGTTCGCTGCACCGGTGATAGATGTCATGCGGCCCTCAACCCGAGGCCACGTGTTGAGGCACAATCAGAGTCGATGTCTTACCCTGCGCGCTAGCTCTTGCTTTCCTGCAACTACTAAGGTCAGGCACTTGTTTCCTCGAGTGAAACACACCTCAACCCAATGCGGATGTTAAGATCTCCCGCGGATTGCACCTGCGCTGGCCCTGGCATCCCTCGCCAATCTTCACCTCAATCACGTGATACAATTGAACCGACCGACCCTTGTAGTATCAACTACTGCGCTCGTAATAAACCGCTTCCCACGCTCAAGTCGTATGACGTTCAATACACACAATACATATCACTGAGAAGCACACAATATCCTGCGAGTCAAAGACTAGGCTCCGCCACCTCACCTACAGGTCAGCCCCAAGCGCAACCCGCAAATTCTTCCAGGCTCCTACCCTGGAGCCTATGCTCGAAGGTGACCGCGACCGAGAGCGGTGGCTCGGTCGCGGTTACTCCGATCTGATGCTCCTGCGCGTCCTGTCCTGGTTGGCGTCATGTCCTGCGCGGTTGGTCGAGTCGATGCCCCGATGGTGATGGAACTGCACTGATGTAGTGCCGAGCGCTGGCTGCGGCGGAAAGAAGAGCGGACCGACCGCTCACTGTGCCGTCGACGATGCGAACTGCCGGGCGTGGAAGGCGTTTATACTGCGTCACGGCGCGTGCGCGCGACCGTATGCCCTCCGCGTCGGGACCTGGGCGCCTTCAAGCTTACGTGTCCTAGAAGAGTCGTGACGGAACTTGGCAAACGTCAGAACAGACCTGTACCTGTCCAATGGTGACCATGGATTTCAGGGTTGAAAACAAAATCGTAGTGAATGCTCATGGGCAAAAACCCTCCTAGTAGAGGAGAATCAGATGAGCCAACATGTTCATTGAGGCTCAAACTGCTCAAACTTTCCCATAAATTTGCCGACGACATCTGTGAATAAGTTTTATAAAACCTTCGTTGTTTTAGAATACCTGTTTCTGTTGTGAACTTCATGAAATCGGCCACTGCCTTCTCAACTGCAGGTGGTACAGGCTTCGGTGGTTTAGGCTAAAACAGTTGCTCCTTGTTTTACGTCAACGAAAAATGCTTTATTTCATAACTAATGAAAACGCAGATGTACAGCTATTCTGAAAAATTACACTGTTCTGAAAGTTCGCGAACTGCTCTAGTGATGTACCTGTTCAAATTCCAAAAGTAATATTATCTATGAAATTCGGTTTTAGTGCACCCTTCCAATTCCACCCTCCCAGTTATGCAGGCGGCGCTTACAATTTTAAAGCAATACCTGCCAAATTGTGCTTTATTCTTTCTGGACAATTCTATTAGCAAGTAGTCGGTATTGAAGGCCGAGCGCCTACATAGTTAGACTTAGGGAGCAAGCAGCACCTCGGATTCTGGGTACACGAGAGAGACGACACCGGCTATGGACGCTAACAAAGTTCTACTTCCTTTTTACGTGAGTGGGGTGAGAGTTGGCGTTACCTCCTGGGGCCAGATTCATAAACGACTAACCTTTTGGTATAGGGGTACAGATACGATGAAGCCTGCGTCTCTGGCTCTCACCTTGTCTCTACGTGGCTCTTACCTTATCTCTCTCCTTATACCCCGCATACCCACAGGTTTAATTGTTGATGAATCCGGCCCCTGGACTCCTTCACTGAGACGTCGAGTAGATAAAGCATGAAATGACCATTAGGAGCTCTTGATAACACCGACCTTCATATAGAGTCAGTTTTGTTAGAAAGATGGGCGCAATGATACTACGGGGGGGGCAGCCCATTGGCTTCGACCGACTTAAGAGTAACAGTCGGATATGGTGACGTGGAATTTCCCACATTGTAGGCGTACATACGTGTAATGGAAGTTGCAGCGAGAGGGGCCTAGGTCAAACGGGTAAAAACTCGTTCAAATGTGGGCTGGCCCCCTCATGGTAGCACTGCGCCGAAAAATGGTTTAAAACACTATTTTTTCTAATTGAGGTTTGGATGTCCTGTTAAGATTTTTTCTCTCTTAGCTTTTCATCTGCGTATATAGTAAAAAACACAAATATCCAAGGAATGTAACTGCTTACTTTCCTTTTTTCTTGTTGTGTGGGGTTCTCCGTTGTAATTGTTTCACAGGAATGTCGCGTTTTCTGCAAAGTAAAGAAGCGCTTCGTGAAATCTTTTTGCTCCTATTGTGCATAGGGTGGCTCTGTTTAAAGCTAGCTACAAACAGAGGGTCGAGGTGAGGAAATGCATCGAACTATAATCCAATTTTCTTCAAGGGTTTACTGGGATAAAAATAAGACATTTGGAAAGTCTTGGGATCTATCCCAGTGGGGGCGGGGCACTTGATTCAGTCTGTTGGACAACAACGGGAAGAATCAAAATGAACTATTTTACAGGGACGACACATTGAACTGGATCACAAATGATCCCTTCGTTATAGTTTCATCAGCAAGATGAGGCCATTCTGTTAGTGATTGTTCCGCTCTTCTAGCGATACCCTCCCCCCTGACTAGGATAGATCCAAGACTTGAGACCTCGGTCTCCTAGAACTGAATTTTTGCGCTGCGTGACTATGTAGAAGAAGGGTCGAGTCCAAGAATCCGCTTAGGAAATTTTGTTAATTCCTTTCCAGCTATTCGCCCTGTAGATATCGGTAAGTCTCATATTTTTTGCTGAATTTCCCAAGGCTTGCTGCTTGCTTCTTTGTTTTCAGTTGTCAACGCGACGATGATCGGCGGATCATATAAGAAACGATAGGGAACTCTCCTAGGTATCGTCACCGGAAGTTTCGGATGGATGGCGATTGTCTCGCGGAAGGCTTGACCTTGATGATCTCGTCTCGTTTGTGATGTGTTGTTCATTGTTGTTGTCGTATTTGTTGTGCCAGCTATCGTATTCCGGTCTCTGTTGTTGTTGACAAGGATAAATGTGAGTGAATCAAGTTAACCCCGAGGCTGTTATGTCAAAAATATATCTGTTGCGATGCTCTGTCACTGGACATACTGACCATGAGGTAACGATATCCCTAAGACCATGGACATACTGACCATGAGGTAACGATATCCCTAAGATCACCTTGTCAGAGTATAGCAATTGTAATGGCAGTCCAATGATTGATCGTGCTTGCTAAAATCCTAACAAATAGGGCCAATTGTGTTTGCCGTTGAGCAATACTCTCTGGGTCCGGAATCATCAATGACTTACAGCAATTTAACAGAGAAAATACAGCCGAGATCCCTGGTAGGGCAGCTTATCAGGAAATATGGTGAGCGATAAGCCGCGTTATACAAGTTTTCCGCTGTGAATTCGCTGATGAAGTTATGTAAGTCGTTAATGAATCCGAACCCTGGTTAGATTAATGGTGCTGAAAGGCAGCTCTCCGCACTGCATAGAATCTTTCACCATATGAGGATGTAAAGCTACGGTTTATTGGTGATGTTCACGTTGTTACGTCACCCTTTCAGCATTGGTTTAATTATGATTTCCATTAGTAATTTTTTCAACGTCTTTACCTCCTCTACGGAAACGGTCGGTGTAGTTTCCTTCCTTTTCCCTTTGTCCTAAACAATATAGTGACATTCTTTTCCACGTACTCTCTCATAGTACACCTAATAGCTGGTCGTCACCTACCCTTGAATGCCTTTTCGTGCTGTCTTCAGCTAACGAGGTATTCGATTCATCCTTACGTGAGGTCTCTCGTAGGCTGCGTCTTTCTCGCCTTGTTTGACGTCTGGTTTTCTTCTTAAACAGTGAAACGTTGAAGCCATTGCAAATCTTATGCTTTCTGTTTCAAATACTATAGACAGATCTACACCAGACGTTGCTAACTATAGCTCTCCTGTTCAGATGTTCTGTTTCGGTTGCTAGGCTAGGCTAGGGCTAGTAAGGAATCATCGCACAAGTGGCACAGACGCCCCAGCTGTGCCAGAAGTAATGGCGATGCTTTAGTATGCCTACTGCGCAGGGATATCGGAATTTCCGTTTCCGTGTTCCGAATTCCTCTTTCCGGCCGTTTTCCCTTCGTTCCGTTCCGTGTTCCGCTCTCTTTTTAGCCAGAAGACGGAAACGGAAATCGTCACTGTTCAATTCCCTGTTCTGACCTGAACGATAATCCCATCATCAATTTTTAAAAACTGTCGCTATGGAATTGTGCAAAGAATACTAAACACAATACCAAATATCGTGATCCTTGGAATATCCTAGATTTTCACTAAAAGAAATTATTACTGCTGCGCACGAAGAGAATACGTATTGTGAAGGATGGGCGAGGCGCGAGGGCTCGCAGAAGTGATCTTCGTTGAGTATTTGTGTACATTATTGCATTGTCAGTCCGCCTCGCTTGTGTCCAGCGCCGGCCATTAGAAGGCGGCGGAGCGGCTCGTGTCCACTTAGGGGGCCGGCCTTCCCCGCGCGCAACTCTATATAAAGGGGCCAGTGCGCGCCGGGCTCATTCTGGTCTGGTGTCAAGGTCGCGAGCGGTCGGCTCGAAGTATTCTTGACTCGGTGGTACCTGGATAGTGGCCGGTACGGAGCGGAGCGCGGGCACAGCAGAGGCGGACGATCCCTGCTGGTGCCATAGAAGTCAATTAAATCGATTTCCTGTCCGGTTCAGGCCACATCCCTAGACATCCCGCTCCCGAGTGAAACATCCCGGCGTTACAGTATCAATATTCCAGCCATGAACATGCACTGTGACTGGAGGACAGCATAGAACAGCGCTGTAGCATTGCTTGTTTGTTCTTTTTACTATCAGTGTGTCTCACTTCCCTTTTTCGTGTTAGTTACACTTATTATAAGTATATAACCCCCTCTCCCCAACTGCCATAGCGCACAGTTTTCCTTTGTAGCTACCATCAGAGCGCCGCTACCGATTCCTCACGGGCCTGCTGGAAATTCTAGTCAGTCACGAGCATTGCCGGCGCAATAGTGGACGGTGGGGGGGGGGGGGGGGGTAGGGCAGTCCATCAGTACTCGAATAAGTTACGGGTTTTTACCAGTTTGACCTAGGCCCCTCTCGGTACAACTTGCATTACACGTACGTATGCGTACAATGGGGGAAATTCCACGTCACCAAACCCGACTGCTATGTTCAAGGCGGTCGAAGCCAAGGACTGTCCCCCCCTGTCCACGTGTTGCGCCGCATTGCCAAGTGTCGCCGGGGATCCGGGTATAAGAGAATGATGTTAAATAATGTCTGGATAGACGGCCGCGTTGTGGCGGCTCTCCCCTCCCCACCCTGAGGCATTCCCGATCCTCTGTTCCTCCCGGATCGCTTTTAGTCGATCCTGCTCCTTCTCATGGCCCTGCTTGTTGATGTTCGAATGCTCCTTTTGTTGTCAATCGAAAACTCTCATGCTCAACCTCCTGTTCTGTTGCGTAAGATCCCCAAGAGGCCGGTGTGATCTGCACCACGGGAATACGTTAATAAACCCGAGGCACAGGTTTATTACATTGAGAAAAACGAAGTGCATTTCGCACCAGAATAAATTAGGTGCGCTATTTTCCATCTAAGCCATTTCCTTACTACGTGCTGAGAACGACAAGGTCCTGAAAATTTTAATTTCGGGCTAAATCTGTTTAGATACAGCAACTGATGACTTTTCTGCAACTTCAATAGAAAGGATTAAAGCCAAATATAGGGGCAAACCGGCGCGGACGAGGTGGAGGGAGGTCAATGTACAATGTAGGGCAGCCTTATACGACGTTCTGCGTTGCACGAAATTAAGGATTTTACACAGCACTAGTGTATCCTTCCCAGTGGTGACTGAGCTAGGCCACGCCACTCCTGACGTAATTGAGCATTCGAGCACCTTCCTTCCAAGGTGAATAACCGTTTAATACAAGGTTACCCTCTCGAGCTGCTTTATGGCCCATGTCACGTCGTGAACATATCTTGACGAAAGCTGAGCAAGAGAGAACTTCAGGTTGGGAGCAATTCCTCTCATCGTAATTCCGGGTGATGCAGCTTCGTTAACACTGCGCTTGCGCCGTGCCCCCCCCCCCCCCCCCCCCACCTTCGGGCAATCCCCAGTGGGGGGGGGGGGGGGGGCACCAGAAATGAGGACACGTGCTTCTCTCTCCTGCAGCTCGCCACCCTTGCCCTGATATCTCGAGAAAACTACAAAGCTCCTCAGGGATTCAAGGTAGGTTTATTGCCACAAATCGCACCACTCGTATACTCCGAACCAGGACTGCACCTTACCTCCCTAAACAACCTAGTTTCCATGTATAGACATGCATTGGAAGTGAATTACGCCAGTGCCGCTTTACTAACGGTCACACAGTGTGCGCGTAAAGGTGTGGGGCCTGATTCTAACATTCAAAAAAGCTTTATGCTTTACGGGGTTGGGGTCCACCTGTCAACCTCATAAAAATCATTGTACGAATAAAAACACATGCAACATGAAGTATTATATCCTCCTGTCCTGATAACTGGGCGCGAAAAACAGCATTTCTGGCTGAGGTGAAGATGTGGCAGAACCACACAAAGGCCGGAACAATTTGAACAACTCTGCCTGTCGCTACAGTCAAGTAGTTAACAAGTACTCGTCTAGCAAAGAGACGCTTAAGGGTCGAGTACACTTCCCTGTTTCTGCTGCGGCAGCAATGGTTACGCATAGTATCGATCTGCTGCCTCTTTTGCTGAGCAGCAAAGGTCGCAGTGTCGAATGAGCACAGCGGCGCTGCTAAAAAGCGCGCGCTGCTGTTTGCTGCATGCATCGGTTCAATCCCAATGAGGGGGGAGGGGGCACTTCTGCCTCGGGCCGGAACGCATGTGTGCGCGTCGACAGGTTCACCGTGGCGATACGTACAGGGATGTCTGCGAGCTCCACGTACCGACCCGCGCCTGCGGGCTCCACCTACAACCCACGGCCACTGTACGGTTGTACGTGTACAAATCGTCACGGTGACCTGTCGACGAGCCTTTTCCTCGTCATTTCGTCCGGCGTTTTTTCGTCTAAATTTCCTCTTTATTTCAGGAGGAAGACTGAATAGCCACAGTAGGGGTTCAGGTAGGCATGCTATGTACAAGTATTCATCTCTATGTAGTGTTTCGACGTGAGTATGGAGTGCCCCCCCCCTCATTGGCATTGAACCCATGCATCCTTTGCGAAACCAGTGTGCACCCTCTTTTGCTGCTCAAGCCAGGTTTGCTGCCACAGCAAAGTGTGCTCGAGCCCTTAAGGGCATGGCGTTACAAGAGTGAGCGTGCCCGCGAAGACGTAAGATGATTTTCCGATTTTCATGAGAAAGTGGGGTGGACCCCCGGATTAGACTCGCACATGTTCTGCCTTTGAATAGGTGCACGCGTCTTGTTCATGTTCTGGCCTTATTTTGAGAATGTTGATATTCTTAAAAGGCAGCTTCCACCAGCAGCTGGATGCGTTCACTGTGAAAAAACGGCATGTACAAGGCTCCACACACTAGGCGAAGCCATTCTATGAGGCATACTCACCCGCGCCATTTGCGAACCGTCTTTGTTGTACCAAGTATAAGAATGCAGCTCTCCTCGAAGAGATGTTATTTCAGGTCATCACCTTATCATTACATCCCTTCCCAAACGAACACTGTAAGGCTAGGTCATATCATCGCTCACCCCGAGCGAAGCCTGAGCCATGGCACCGATTTGAGCTGAATTTCAAAAGGAGGCTAACGAGGTCTTGGCGCAATGTGTGTTTACGGGCTGCACTAATGAGACAACGATTTTCTTATTTATTGTTCTTCTTATTAAACTGCAAAACTGCCGCTTGGGCGCGAAACTGCGTCGTAGTAGTGAAAAGACGATGTAGCGCGGCACTCTTCACTTTTGCCGCCCCACTCCATCGCCAACGTGATTTCATTATCATTACCAGTTTCCAATCTAGATCCTCGCTACGATGAGCTAGAGCTCAGACAGACTCGTCGGCGGTAAAGCGGCTGCAGCGGCAACAATAGCTTGAATTATTATTTCCGCTTCCGCTTTGGCGGCACAGCGCCTGCAGAGATCAGCGGTAAGTTGGAAGCAGAAGTTTTGCCGTCGGCAGCGATCTGTGCGTCCCTGCCCTATCCTTAAAGATAGTCGAACTCGAACAGCTATTAAGAGTTTGTTCTGGTTAGTGCTCTTCGAATTTGGAGATACCCAAGGCAATAGCTAATATAGAGGCGGCGTCCATTCTTAAATAGCAGGTCGTTTCAATATTGGCATAAAAACGAATCCCATGTTTGGGTTCGCTTTCCAACCTCCAGAACGCAATGGATACGCTTTCAGCGCGTGTGCAGGATCCACACATGCATAGCCGGGTTGTCGTAATCATTTTTGACGCGCTGCCGCAGCCAGCGATTTCAGGTAATCGTGCCCGCACCCGATCGATATGTGGGTTTTCGATGCGTCGCGTCGCGATGCTCTGAGTGTCTAATGACGATGCTTATAGGATTGTTCAACGACGAGATTCTTACCATCTGATGGGTATGTTAGGCCGGAAGGTAGAGGAAATTTTTTTGAATAGTAATAGGGAAACCCAATTTTTATTTTGTTGAAAATCTTCCTTTTTGATTCAACTTTTGTTGGCATTTTGCCCATGTACGAGCATTCTCTCTGCCATTCGCGGCAGGTCGTGAACAACCAAGTTCCACCGCGTGTTTGATTTCGAAACTCCGTCCTTCACTCGCCCGGCTAAGGCCTCTGATATACTCTTGCGGGAGCATCCGCGGAACGTCCGAGGACCAATGGTGCACGGCGGAGGCGGGCGTGGCCAGGCGCGGCGATTGGCCAGGTGAGGAGTCTCGGTGCGATTCCCGCCCTTCCGCGGATGCTCCCGCGGGAGTATAACTCAGGCCTAAGCGGGACTATCCCCCTCAACCATGCACCATCAGAAGTGCCGTAAGGGGCATCCTTGATGGATTTGGTTAATGAGTATAACCAAACTAGTCGCAGAGCTTCACTTCTGAGCTCTTCTCTGTACTGAGCAGGTGCTTCAAGAATTTTATGCTCCAGACGCTTAGCGGCTTCAAAATTCATTTTTCAATGTTGCATCAGAAGCCAGGAGAAATTTGTCTTAGCCGCCTGTTTGGTAGCTGAATGCAGCGAGGTCTGACATAAATTTGCCTTAGCTGCCTGTTTGATGCCTGCTTGCAGCATGGTTTGAAAGAAATTGGTCTTAGCTGCCTGTTTGGTCGCTGTATGGCGGCATGGTCTGAGAATCGTTATAGTTATACCGAGTAATTTTGTATACGACGAAGCGAAGCCTCTCTACCGACCATAATATTAACGTGATTTCCATCTCAGACAGTCAGCTCTTTTCTGAATTCAGTAACATCGGCCGGGACTGGATGGTCGAGATATATTGTGCACCTGTTGTGAACCCTGTTTATTCAAATGACAAATAATAGTATCTCACCTCTCGATAGGCAAACTCATGCAGAACATCAACAATATCAATAAAGCTGTGAGTCTCATCGAGCTGTATTTATTATTCGGTGGGTGAGTTGAGGGACACATGAACAACTGGACTAATCCTTTTATTTACAGAAATGTGCATAGCAACCAGTTGTTCGCTCTCATAGTCTCAATTATCGTTTTCGTATCCGCTGAAGCCTTGATGTCTGCCCACATACTCTCCATGCATACAGTGAAATGCAGTACCGGGACAGAACCATATCCTTCAAGTACGGTTCGCTGGTGTCGACCGCTTGCAGTTAGCTCTGCCTGAAAACAAGATTATATTGGAGACGTATGGCGAGTGATGCTATACACTGCAAAATGCTATATTTACTGGTGCAATGAAACGGTTCCATTTGTAGTCGTAAACGACACAGTTTCCGTATCGTTTCGCGACCAGTGGACGGATGAGCGATCCTAATAATACCACAACGGCTTCTGTCCTTTCTTGTTCACCGCTTGTCTATTTTGTTAACCCACCCACATAGGATCGCCATTCACATAGGCATCGTATCTCACGCAGAACATCGAGGAGAACATCAAAAGCAGTCAGCGATGCGTCGGCTTGCAACTTTTCCATCGCTCCAGGATATCCATCCTTAACGGCAATACTAACTGTGTGTGCAACGGTTCGGGAAGTAGTTCGTGAACCTCTTCTCCAAAAACCATCTGGCGACTCTCACAATAGGCTGTCAAGGGATCGTCGAAGGAGCTAAGGGCTTTGTCACACACAAGACCAACTATCTGACCTCTGTTGTTCAGAGAACGAAGATCATTACATGGCGTGATAATGGACGATCTTCCGTCGTCCAAAGTCCTGATCCGTTGCAAAAGGGACTCATCATCACACGGCACTCCTTGAATGCTCCCTGATAGCACCTGGTCGAGCTCCACCTTGAACACAGCGCTCGTCTCTGAAAAAGGCGTCGTCGGCTATCTATTACCAGTATTAAAAAATCCGAAAAACATTAATCGAAAACGTAGCACCAGCAGCCTAACTTTGGGCTGCAACTGTTGCACATTCACCCAGCCGGAAGACCTCTGTACAGCTTTCCGTAGTCCCAGAGTAGCTGCTCTCCTGTCTTATCATGAACTCTATGATTAATGTGCATAAACTACAAGTATAAGAAAACACATAACAAAACTTCACCTTTGTTTTACAGTGTGCTACCAAGTATGAGAAGAACAGTGGTTGCGGACATCTTGGTGCTTGGGCCATCTTGCAGTAATGACTGAACTCCATATTCGAATGCTTATCGCCATGGTTGAAAAGGTGACCGATCATCACGGAGCCCTTATAGATGACGCGATGGGTGACGTATGCCATGGAGTTCCGGGTTTGGCTCAACCCCATGATAACTATAATTTCTGAAACATTGGACAGATTAAACCTCCCTGTGCTAATATAAGTTTACAGTATTCCCCCAATATCAACGACAAAGTCAATGATTAGGAGCTTTTCTTCCGGAGTGATTGATTCCGATTCCAGGATTTCCCTTACGACCTTCCGCAAAATTATAATGCCACTAAACCAGCCTTATATTCAAAAAGCTCAAGCTTAAGTAAGCTCTAATTGCCGGTGAAAAATACGTAACATTGGTCACCGACAATTGGACACTTCATACGTCTCCCCTTGCAAATACGCTGATAGGCGAAAACACCTTTCCCGTTTATTGCTGGGATTTCGCGTAACTCCACCCACGGAAACGTTTTAAAATAGTAATTGATGAAATGCCTAGTTTTTTATTAGCAAAATGAACATCACCTGGATTGGTTCAGCTGTTCGCAGGAATAAAACGCTCAAGATCGAAACACTGTTTAGAGCAGAGACCTCCCCTTAGCGTGCCATGCTATTAAACTCCTGCATTTAATTTAAGGTGTTTTCCGATATTGTAGAAGCTAGCAAGAGCTGACCGACCATTACTCGCAGCTCTTCTTCCGGCTGTTCCTTGTGCCGGTCCTAGCCCGACCTTGAGACTCCTTGTTGTAATGGAACCCGGACGCGACCGGGAAGATACAGCGACGACACGTGGGAATTGAGGCACTTTATCCGGAAACGACAATGAGACAAGCGAGGATCCGGAAAAAGACAATACGGTGCACGGCAATGCAGAAATGAACTCTATTACAAGTCTGGACCGGATTTTACGCCTATTTTGACGCCCTTTGACGGGAGCGCGGGAGGTGCTTCGAGATGTTTCCAAGATTCAAAATTCAATTCAAATTCGTGATGAGTCATAATGGCGGAAAGACACAAAAACGTGAGAAAATGGGGTCAAGGCGGGGGCAGTCATTCCGTACACCGTGCTGCCTGCCGTCCATTTCCCGCCCTGCCCGCGCCGCCTCATTTAGACAAGTTTGCTGCGCGCGAAACCATCGTTAATTGGCGTGATGTCGTTCGAAAATCTAACTGCTGATAGGAGACGATTGCGAAGCGCACCTCGAGAAACTCTGAAGCCATTTTCCAGTCGGCTCGGTTATGGAGGCAGTTGAGGAAAGGAGAATGTAGTTGTTCTCTCTAGATTCCTTCAATTTTCACCACAATTCTTTAAATTTTCCCCTCAACTGGAGACTAGGGTGATTCCGGTCAAAGGTTCTTCATTGAAGGCTTACCCGTAATTGTACGCAAAACCGGCTCACTGTCCTCTCTTTCCAAGGATCAGACAATTTTCCTTGTGTTGAAAAACTTTCTAGTGGATGGCACGTTGTTGTCATGACATATCTCGATAAGATGCTTCCGTACTTATCGGAAAATGCGGACGACGCTTTAGTACTGAGCAGTATGGCGGAATCTGAAGAAAGCCTTGGCGCTGTAGGTGAAAAGTCCTTTTCTTTAAATGTGGTGTACAAGATTCTGACTCTTGTCTCAAGAACGAAACCAGTTCACGATAGAGCTGCAGGGCCAAGGGAAGTGATCAGAAATGCGATGTCTCCATGTGAAGGCAAGGATCCGGACATCTTGTCCTCGGCGCGCCCCTCACCCCGCCCCTTTCTGAGGGCGGTGTATCCCTCTCAGCCGGGTCAAGGCTAGAGACGCATAGGATCTGAGACATCCTCTTATCCTCCTGCTTCTTCTTCTCTTTGCCTCTTTTCTTCCACCGTCCTCTTGCTCCCTCTGCACTCCTTCCTCTAAACCACCTACTTGATACACTCTTTGCACTCCATCTCCAGGATCAACTCGCGGCTCTTCCTCCCGCCTTTGCTCTGCTCCACCTGCTTTGTGCACTCTCTGCACTTCATGTCCAGGATGATCGAGCTCCGGCTGCTCTACGTGTTCCTGCTCAGGGCCTGCTAGGTCGCGTTCTTGCAGCAGCTCGGCTCCGACCTCGAGATGCTGCTCCGCCTCCATTTCCTTATCGTCCGACTCTGATCTGTATTTAACCTAAGGTTACGGATCTTGGTCCATTGGTTCTTCGCCAGGGAGGCCATCGTTAACCTCTGGACCCTCTCTAAAGCCCTGAACGCTAGCAGGTGCAGATTCCTCGCCAGAGGCTGCAGGACTCTGGCGCCCATCAATTCTTCTAGACCTATTCTCTCTCACCCGCTACCAGGAACTGATCTGCAGTTGTAAGGCTAAAAATAAAAGACGGTTTACGTGAAGCACTAGACACTGAATGGAGTTAGAATTAACTCACACATTCACATTTACCATCCTTTGCACTTTTTGTACTTTGTGAATGTGAATGGAAGCATCATCGTCGGCGTAACGCTTCAATTTAATGTAGGCACTGATGGTTCAACGTAGCATTTGTTTCAAATGGCTAGTGTTTCAGTCTGGTGTCTTGGAAAGAAGCTCACAAAAAGATTCGCTATGGAGTTAGAAACTTGCCCACATACAGTAATGGCTTAATCTTGCAGCCGTGAGATCTCATTGACACCGCCTCCCGGTGCGTTCAGCTGTCTTGTCCAGTACTGGCAGTATAGTAGTTCTGCTGTAATGTGTCTCATCTAAAGTTTTCCTAGTGATAAGTTGACAGGCAACAAAGTTTTGGGAGATCGAAAACGTTCTTTCAGATGCAAGCGTCAAATCATGTCTATACTTACAGTGTTATAGCTGATGACCAGGGTTCCGCTTATGTACACAAAAAATTCTGCCGCTGCCCCATGTCTTATACTTCTGTACTTTAAGACGAAATACATGATGGCTCCTTGCCCTCAACTAGTCGACGCGCATCGACAACGCTGTGTTCATAATGGACTTACAACTCGAGTTCAATGAATAGATTGACAGGAGAGAGAAAACCTACTAGCTGCGAATCATAGCGTAATACTCCACCCACAAACAACAAACAGTTCTCCAGTGTAAATTCTGCACTCGGCTGGTGTTCTTCGGGTTTGATACGCAAGAACCTAAAATGACTGTTCTTAAAGTCTCGCTTTTCCCAATCTCATTTGTCCTTAATCAGTAACAATCGTCATGATCTTAACCTCGTTGCCCTTGAAACCAAGCGTTTGGCGCCCGTTTTGAATGGTAGTAGGAAGTAAGTTTCCATACCGCATTTTGTATACAACCTCGTTTCGAGCAGCGTTAGAGTGATCAATATGCGCCATGAGCGCATTCTAATGCACACCATTTAAAAGTTTTCCATGGATCCGAAAGAACCAGCTTTTTGCCTCGTAAAAAGTTTGTACTGGGTCCGCAGCGGCCGGCAGTTGGTTGTGAACTGATTCATGATGGAACGGATCTCTGCTTCATCTTTTTCATGGGAAAGTATGGCCCTGACGACTCCGTAAGGTATACCTTCCTGAAGCAATGAACTTTGAATGTCGTCTGCTTTAATTGATGGGTCGACGAAGCGAGTAATGGACTCGGCTTTGTCTCCTCCGTTATTAAGGTCGTTCTTAAAACAGGCTGCTTCCTATTGAGCTCGTTGCCGGTGCTTCATTGTCTCCATGGCGTACTGGATGAGCGTTTTTCCACTCCGTAATTATAATATTCGTATGAATTCAGTTAGATGCTCGCTGAACTCAATGCAACCCGTGGACGATATTGCAATTTGGGGTGGAGGAGCTACAATTCGAAACACCCAAGCTCCCAGCTGAAGTTGAATATGTATGAATGGAAGTCTGCAGCAGTAGCAGCTTATTTATTTACTATACTAGTGCTTTGTTGTTTTTAATGTTGCTGTTGAATTCGTTATGGAATGAATCCGTTTTACATTTCTCGATGGTAACACAACAAAAGTCACTTATTGTACAGAAATTGAGAAACAAGATGAAATGCAATGAGTTCATAATCAACAGTACAACTTATTTAATTATTGCCTTAAGGTAATTACGCCTCAATCCAATCTCTGTAGCTGTGCCTCGTTGGAGAACACTTGCAGCCTTACGTAGGAAAAGTCGCGTAGTATTAACATTGTTTAAACGCACGCTACTGACCATGCCGGTTATCATTTGCTCCTGCATTGCGAAATTTTGCGCATGAATACGCGGGATCTTGAACGAATGATGCCGAACAAGGTTCAGTAATACTCCGGGATCTGCAGTTCAATGTTATTACAAAACACTGCATACGCTTTGATAGTTCATACCGAATCATGTGAGCTGTAGCACTTGTTAAAGTGCTGCCGTTCCCACGCGTTCGCCTCTACAGTCGCCAGCGGCTTCTGCATAGGAACTGTCCGAGCAAATCCCCTTCTGCAAGGATATGACAGTTGACCAATCCGTGAGATCTGAGTTACATTGGTCCACGGAATCTTCCCGATGCCGACTTCAGAAATGGCTTCAATGGTGGGGTCTGAAACAGTCCTGAAAGAATGCAATTCGGTGCAATCCTAGTTGGTGGTGGCCGCTATTAAGTTATTTTCCGACATAACGAAACCCAATAATTAGTCAAGAACATATAGAATTAGGTAAACTATACCTACGCAGCTGCCCAGGTAGGCTCAGTTTACGAGTTCCTAGACGGGAGGGAAACCTTAAAGTACCGCTCTCCGTGCAAATCTAGTAAGAGTGGACCCCATTACTATTACATTTGCGCCGAGAACGGATCATATTCTAGCATATAAAACAGAGAACATCATTGCATTAAAAAATGAAATTGGTGAAGACACCACCAATCAACTAAAATTTTTGGAAACAGACAATACAATGTACTTCACGTCCTAATCATTTGCGAACGTATCGACCTAGCTTACGAATATAAGCTCATGTTCTCATGTCCCTCGTGTTACTTATTTTGAATTCTTCACTGTAGTCATTTCCTATGGAATGAGTGAACCCAACATAGTTAAATACTGAACACATTTTTTATTTTTACATTTTTCATTTTTCCCAAGAAATCGTTTAAGAGCGGCCACCACCAACTAGGTTTGCACCTGCAATTCATTACCCGCCTCACTATAACTAAAAGATGCGATTTTCACAACATCTGAGTCGCCTATTTTCCATTTTCCTCCGCAGTCGACTGGTATCACCTTACAGTTGCTGTCCAGGAGTGCTAGTAGTACTATAGAAAAAATCCTTTAAAGTTATAGTAGGCAAACTCTGCTCCACTGTGACACTTTGAATGAAATCCACCATCGTTTTTATTAGCCTTAAAACTTCCATTGCGAATCGCGCCCACGAAACAGTGAAATACTTCCCTTTTGTCCACAATACTCTCGGATAGTCCATCGACGAGCGAAACCCGTTGCCCTTCTTCCCCATGTGTCCTCGGAAGGTAAAAGTGACTGATCGAACTTCATCAAACAAATCAAATGCGCTGATTTTTATAGGCGTCACTCATTGTTTTTTCCTAATTTACCATTTATGATGATATTGCGGCATTCTTTCAGAGTAGATTCGACTTTGAAGCTGACCGGATTCGAGGTCGACAGGTAGTCGTCGAAGGTTATGAATCGATTGTAAATCTTGTTTCATGTTCTGGCCTCATATGGACGAAGCTTATGTCGAGTTAGCGTTATCGCGAGGTTCAAGGAAATCGCTGGCGAGTGAGCACATCGCCTCCTCCTTAATACATAAGACGGTATCCATGTTAAACTTAAGCGTCACAGATGCATAATGGCATTTCTCGTATTGGCGCACTTCGCGTGACCTCCCTGCATTTGTATCATTCCTTCAGTGCGTCTAGTCCTGACTCAACAATGGCATATAAACATGAAAATGAGTGCATAGAAGTTTTTTGATAGCAAGCTGTAGAACAACCTAAGTGCAAAGCAGACGTTATAAAACGAGAAAACTGAAGAAACAGATAAAGAATAGCAGATAAGTCCGGCGCAATGAGCGGACGAGAAGGGGCAGCCCATCATTATCCAAAAAAGCACGACTTGTCGTGGCATTTCCCACATGTATGAAGAGTTTTACCCGTGTAGTTGGCGCGAGACATACCGTTTGACCAGGCCCCTCTCGTTGTAGCTTGCATTACACATACGTACGCGTCAGTTTGTGTACTGTGGGAAATTTCACGTCACCATATCCGACTGCTACGCTCAAGGCGGTCGAAGCCCAGGTAAGATCAAACGGGAAGCAATATAGCAATCCGAATATAAATTGTAACATCTAAATAATAAATGAAACTAATTCACCGAAGCTCTAGTAGGAAATAGACAACTAAAACAGAGCGGTACAAAAAATAAAGCGGAAACTCACCAGAACGATTTGTTATCAGCTAGAACGTCCTCACAGCGAGGTTTCTCCTAAGGGCACTCGGGTTGCACATACGATATCTAAATATGAAACTAACTTCATTGAACTTCTGGTGAGAAGCATTAGAGAATTAACGGCGCCGCAGTTGCTGCCGCAGCAGCAATGACTCACACCACTATTGCCGATGCCGCCGGCAGAGCTCGTCTGCACTATAGCCAACAGGAGTCTAGGGTGGAGGCAGACACGCCCTTTAAGCTTCGCTGTCGATGCCAGTCAGCTGAGGCCCGCATCTTGCATCTCAATTTTCAAAGTCCCCACAGCGGCAGTAGGTCCCGATTGGAAAGAGTGTGGTGCTCCCGCCGCCTGGCGCTTCTCGCCGCCAAGGGTCGAATGTACATGAACGGCTCGGCAAAACTGGAAAGGAGTGCCGCCACTTTAAGCGCCGGGGGGGAGGGGGGGAGGGAGTCAGCGGCGCACCCTCACTGTCATGCAGAGGCTCCGACGCTGTCGGCGACAGATTGAAGGCGTCTTTCCCGAGAAGTATGACATATGCTCAGAGCGTTCGCTTAATAAGATAATAATAAATAATTATGTTACAGTAATTTCACCAAATTTTGTGCACAGCACACGCATCGGGTGATACGTTTGCTACCTTCAATTAAAAAGGTTAACAGCTATTCATTGTTATCAGCAGTTATTAGCAACAAAAACAGTTCGGGCACAAGTAGGTTTCCATTTGTTATTCGACCGACCCAGTATAGTGTGAGCGCAATGGCAGGTGAATCTCCTTGTCCATAGAACTTATGCAGCTTTGTTACGCAACTTTGACGACATCTCAGACTGTATTTCGGAAGATGTGAAATCAATTCGCGACAGAACATGGGAACGACGTGCAGGATACCCCTATCTCATTCGCTTAATGGTGGACGACTTTGATTCGGAAACCACTGATGTGGGTGAAATATTGGAGCTATGCGAAAAAAGGGGGGAGAGAGACGTGCGCCCGTACTCGCAGTACTCTCCACTACACAGTTCATGGTAGAACAGCTTGTTGTGATTTTCTTTATCTGGTTCGGTGTTATCCCTAGGGGGAGGGGGCGGAGGGCTCCATTGACATGTAAATGTCACCAGTTTACGCATAAATATAACAACATAACACATGAACGACCTTACCCGATCCCCCTCCTCGCAACACATAGAGGAACGCCCCCGGGCAGTAATCATCACCCCCTATTTATTTTTCCTTGTGGTCCACGTCGATCGCTCTTCGTCGTCGGTGTTGTAAGGATTCTTTTATTTTAGGTTAGGATCAACGATTTCCAAGGGAGGAGGATTAGTTAATATCATTCATGTGTTATGCTGCATGTATTTATGTGTAAAAACTGCCATTTACATGTCATTGGAGTGCCACCCTCCCGAAAATGGGATTGAACCTCTGGTTCATGCAGTACAAGGATTACGTTGGTCTATGAAACTATAATAAGAAAAAGGAGCCAGAGACGATGTCATCAAAACAGTGCTTTCCCTAATATGTATTGGGCCGACATATTTTTCGCTTTTTTTGTTTTGGGAACTAAAATCGCTGCACCTCGAATGACTAACCTATGAGGCTTGTTGGTCACCGTGGCATGAACTTTCTCTCTTCTTCCCACTGCTACATCCATTTCAAACTCCCCAGTCTTGTACGAGATCCCATGCTGCCTTGCGAATTGTCGGAGAAGCAGGCAATCTTGCCACCTCTTTTGCCCTATAGATTAACAACACCAGACGAAATTCGTGTTAGACTTTTTGTATACTCTCAATGAGGGAGATCTCGCACAAATTCTGGGGCAAAGGTGACGGGCTATAACACTCTATGCTTCCTCTGGACTAAGCGCAATGGATGTTTCTGTACTAGCAAAAGATTGGAAAGCTAAATTAATAGCCTGCTGTCTTCTAAAACCAAGTAGGCCGCAATGCTAATGTAGAGGGAGGGGAGGCTCACCGCAAAAACCATTACAGGGTGCGCATTGATTATGGGCCTCAATTAATCGAATTACCATAGTAACACAAACTATTCAAGCCGGAACACTTCGCAATCTTTTTTAAGGTCTTTAACAATCAGAGATTACAATGCTCATTTTAATTGCCCTCCTCTTCCGCGTATGTACCTCCTTAGATGAGTTACGAAGGCGTCGCAGCTAGCACGCAGATAGTCCTCATCGAGATCATTCCACGCATTCGTAAATTAAGCTCTAGACAAATCCAAGTTGTTGCGTCTTGTAGCCAATATCTTGTACTCTAAAACTGACCAGAGCGAAAGGTCAAGTGGACTCAGATCTGGTTAATTTGATGGTCATTCTTCGTGGGTGATGAAATCTGCAAGCACCACTGCTGGACGACACTCGACTTGTGTGCAGGAACCCAGTCTTGCTAAAGCCACCATGGCTTTTCCACAAATGAGAAATGGAACGTGACATCAAAACTTACTCCAGGACCGATTTTAAGTACAGTTGCTTATTGATCTTCACTCCAGCATCTACAAACACCAGTGGCGTCTTCTCATCTGAGGTGAGGTTGTCGCACCCCAAACGGTAACAAAGCTTGCATGCGCAGTTTTCCCTATTACTTTTCATCTATAAATGGTGCGCTTCTTATCTACTGCGAGGATCCCATCGTTTTCTGGAGTCATAATAGGTTCTTTTGTGAAAATTTTCTCGTCTCTGAAAACGGTGCTCCGGTGCGTGTCATCTGCGAAGCGCTCCAGAAGTCTCCTTCATCTCCTTAGGCCTCGACGCTGTTGTCAGCGACGTCGACGACTGTGTTGAGCGGGTGCCTTCCTCTTTGCGTAGTAGCCCACGCAACACTGTCGCCAACGTCGTCGACAACAGCGTCACTGAAGTATAACATAGGCCTTAGCCGCACGTTTCTCATCTGGGCCGAGAGGAAATGTGCCGTCTAATTTCGGTAAGGACGAAGTCCTAACTTCTCTCCGACAAAGTTTTTCACCATAGGTGGTGCAGATGCCTAGCTCTTCCGCATCTTCCTCATTGAGTGGCGAGGAATTTTTCTAATTTTCTCACGAATCCTTTTTATGGTACCAAAAGTTGCAACAAGCCTTTCTACATCGTACTTTCTTGTCCGATGTACTTTCAAGCTCCTCGAACCATTCAATTGCCTTTCGGACCAATCGCTAGACCTTCCTGGTGCAGACCGATGATAGTGGCGCGCTTTGAATGAGCATCAACCGTAGTCCAGCGGTCGGATTCATTAGCGACTTACATAACTTTAATGGAGAATTCACAGCGGAAAACTCAGATAACGCAGCTTATTGCTCACCATATCGCTTGATAAGCCGCATCATCTGAGTTTTCCGCTGTGAATTCTCCGTTAAAGTTATGTAAGTCGTTAATGAATCCTACCCCAGAATATGAAGAACGTATACAAAACTTTTCTCGCAGTAAAGTATAAACAAATCTCAAAATAATAGCACTTAAATTTTCAAGAAAAAAAATGTGGCACGCGGTTCAAATCCGCAAATTTTCGCCGAGACCCATAATTAAGGTGCACCCTGAAGTTTACTTGCTCTACGCAAACAAACACGGAGCTGGATCTTGAGAATATACTTTCCTGTAGATTACATCACCAGAGCGTTATCCTGGTATGATAAATTCCGTTTCTGCCGTCGTCCTTGAACAAGTAGATAGCGTAGTAGGGATTAATGCGCACCACGGAAAATCCGCGATTACTTCCGGGACGAGAGCTCGGTCAGCGGCGCAGTTGCCCGTGTGCAAAAGCGGGCGTTAAAAATCAAGCATAAATAGAACATTTGCAGAATTTCGTTCATGTCTTAAGAAGTCCAGGGGTATCCAACAACTTTGCGATGGAAGTAGCCTTCGATAATGTGAGCATTTATCATCTGCTACCTCGATTGTCTGCGTTCAAAGATTTGTTTGCTTCAGAGCTTGTTTATGGCTGTTTTTACCTTTTGCTTTGCTGGAGCTCTGTCAATATTCGTCCTAACGCTGTTCATTCTTCTTCACAGACTGCTAGTATCGGATAAGGCAAGTTGCCTTGCTTTGCAGTAAGTACATATAAATACAATTTCACCGATGTAATGCAGTAGAAATATTAGGGTGTCCAGAAAGCATCTGCAGAAACCTGCGCAATGTTCCAGATTTTTTCTAGAATGTTCTGAAGATTTCAACATAAGTGCTATATAAAGACACTATCCAGTTGTATCTGCATAGCATATCCAGCTCCGTCTTCCTTGCTTATTTCACTGTACAATGGTCGAACTGTCTACCCATATTAGACACGTACTCCTTTACGAGTTTATCTGGGCACTCCGCTGCAGAAGCCTATCAAGACTTGTGTCGTGTATTCGGCTCTAAAGTTCCTTCTGTACGGTCTGTGTATAGCGTGATACACGACATTAATGGAAGAGGCGCTGACAACCGCTCGAGTTGCTGCAGGATTTTTTCTTGCGATCAAAAATCTTGTGCCAGGCTGGACTGAACCTGTGCCTTTTTCTTTCCGGGGCATTATTGGCTATATGTAGCCTTTACACGAGCAGGCTTCAACCAGTGAGTTGAAAGCACTCGAGTATTGCAGCATTCACAGAGTTGATAAAGGGTGAAGGATAAAGGACGACGTCGCTCAATCCTTTTCGGGATGCGCCACGCATTCTGCATCTACGGCATTTTAATACGTAGTTGGCCATATAAAATGGCTTTCAGTGGCCAGCTTATGAACAGATCAGCAACTTATCCTTCCCAGACAAGTCTGGTACCAATTCAACGAACCCCGGACAGATGGAAGGCTTGGTTGGCCTACGTGGTAAATCCGAACCACGGCGTGGTATCGGGTGCACGCGACAACCAGCACCTCCTCCGACTGCGCTACATGCGCCCTAGAGAGTTGAAACAACTGAAATTTACTATCAGCTTCTTTATGCGACTGAGCATAGTGTTGTGCCTAAACTCAGCCCTATTTTAGTACATAATCTCGAAAGGCCGCATAACTTTTCTAATCGTTGGCTACGTAATGTGCATGCTGATTTGCGTCGTTGCCGTGCTTCTTATCATTGTTGGTGTATCAGCACTGCACGAAGGACTCAATTTAAGAAGACCGGGTGACGAGGGTAAGCCTACGTAACTTCCGTTTCGCATTTGTTTGTAGTTCAAACGTTGTATGACATCTTTAAGCAACAAGTAATGCACGAAAAATATCGATGTTTCATACCAACACAGTGCGCCCTGAAGGCCTTTTCTGCCCTAATCTAGTCTGCTCAATTGCTAGAGGTCACTCATGATCGGTGGTTCAAGACCTGCCACATGCTTGCATGTCGTCGCACCTTTATTTAGCAGCTACTTTAAACTTGGGTAACTGAGCCAAATAATTTACTCGTAGTAAAAGGATGTTGCCTAGGGAAGCTATGGAAGAAAAGAATACACAAGTCTTCAAGGTGCTTCGCTCTCGAAAAGTTGCTCGAAAGTGATTTCTTCACTCACTCGGAATCACACCATAGCTATACTGAACTTCAAGCTTCTCACTTCTGACGCCTATGATAAACTGCTTTGCCTTAACATTTTCTTCAAGTATTTTGACCTAATTCTACTTCATTTGTCATATTTTTTAAAATTTGAGCTAGTACTTTGATCTGAAACTCCAAATCCTTAGGAAAGATTAGATCTCCTACCTTAGCGTATTCATAGTGATGTCCCACGATCTAACGTTGTCAATGTTGTTGTTACTAACGCCGCACAAGAAATGTTCTGTGGTTACTGCGTTTTTATTTTTAGTTTGTTGTGTTCAAGCGCACTTTTGGTGCATGTTAAATAAATAAATAAATAAATAAATAAATAAGTCTGATGGGATCATTGCGCAGTAACTAAGAAACGACACATCGATCCACTATGACCTAAGGGAGAAAAAATACTGTATGAATGCGAAAATGCCGAAGCGTTTTTAACGTTAGGGGGGGGGACAGGAGGCACCGGGAAGGGCATTCCAATGGGGGATTTCGCATTTTCACTTCAGTGACGGGATAATCCCCAATCCACTGGACAGGAATTTTGCGGTGATACAGGCAACGTGTAAGGGGCCACACCAGTACCAATTTTAGGTGTCGTGTTGATATCAGTAGACAGAAAAAACATGCATAGGTATCATATACACGGTGCGGCGCTTTAGACCGAACAATTTTTGATTCAAATTTTCCATTGGAGGTGGAGAATTGCATGTTTGAAAGCAAGAAGCCTCTTGTAGACCGTCGTAACCTCAGAATGGCGTCGATGTTTCATACAAGTGTGCCGTATCATACAACCGAAGAGCCGCGATTATCGAAAGTATTCGCGTGGGCGTTTGCCAGACGAAATAATTCGATTCTTCAGTCACCCGAGATCCACCGTTTATGACGTTGTGGCCAGGTACAACGCTTCTGATGAATCTGAGAAACGCTCCGCCAACTCGGCGAGGAAACTGCTTGCTCGGGAACGTGTGTCAAGAACTGAGGCAATGGTGGAAGGCTCAGGTGCTGATTGCGAAGGAGGGCCTCAGGCAATCGTTGAGGAAATTGGCTGTCACCAAAGACGTTCATCTGCGAGTTTCGCAGACTGTCGTGAGGCCATATGTCTTCCAGCAGGACAGCGGAGCCATTTACTCCAAAAGATTCACGCGAGCTGTCGTGCCCCGGGCTGGCCGCCACCGGCATCGGTAACGGTTGTCCAGACCCGAGGCCACGCGTGTGGCAGATCGGTGGGGACTTACAGCACGCCAAATCTCTTCCCTGCCAGCCACGCGGCACCAACTACTCAGGGCCCTGCTGCCCAGCCGAACCATTGGGACGAGGCTGCGATGACCATTAGCTCCCTGACCGGTCTACCACCCTGCGCCTACTTCACCGCACGTCTCTGCGCCTTCCCCTTTCTCACATAGTATTGCGATCAAAAAGATGTTGGTACTCACCAGCCTTCACGTAGCTCTCGCAGACACACATAGATGTACAGATTTACTAACTAACAATACTTTCTCTTAAACACACATGACTACGAGTCACGCAACCAACCCGCCTAACTCATTAGGGGAATCCCCGACAGCAGCCCGCTAGGATCCGGCGAGTTCCTGCCTGGGGCGTGTGCCCACGAGGCGGTGCTCCTCGCATTGCACCTGCGGGTACCTCCTCCTGGTGTCCATGCCAGGGTAGATCCTCCTCTTCTTAGGCCCTGCGCTCTTCGGGACTGCGGTGGAATCGGCTCGCTCCAGACTGCGTAACGTCCAGCGGATGTTAACAAGAGAAGACGACGACCGGACACGACCATCCGGGGCGGCGGCAGACGGGAGAAGTGGTGCCCGCGCGTGCGTTCATACTTCGTCGTAGCGAATCGATGCTGCGTATTCGACAGACGTGCGCGGCGGGACCAAGAGAGCGCGGAGACTCTGCGTCCTTCAAGAGTCGTAGTGAAAGTCACGACACGAGCCATTTAGTTCACAAGCCATTTTGTCCGATAACTTGGACATGTTTCGTCTAGGGAGCTTCGATACTGTCGTGCCCCGGGCTGGCCGCCACCGGCATCGGTAACGGGGTCCAGACCCGAGGCTACGTGTGTGGCAGACCGGCGGGGTCTTACGGCACGCTAATGGTCTTTCCTTTTCAGCCACACGGATCCCAACTACAAGGGCCCTGCTGCCCCAACCGAACCGTTTGGTCGTTACTGCGATGGACTTTAGCTCCCGTGCGCGCTACGACTCTGCGCCGACTTCCCCGCACGTCTCTGCGCCTTCCCGTTCTCCCATAGTATTGCGATCAATAAATGATACTGGACTCAACCCGTGTCCTCGCAACTTCCGCAGAATCAATAGATACACAGATTTACTACACAAAGCTACTTCTTAAAACACACACCTACGAGTCATGCAACCTGCCCTCCTACTCTTACTAGGGGAATCCCCGACAGTAGCCCGCTATGGTTCGGCGAGTCCTAACTGGAGCGTGTGCCCACGAAGCGGTGCTGCTAGCCTCGCACTTGCGGTTACCTCCTCCTGGCGCCCATGGCAGGGTAGATCCTCCTCCAGCTCGGCTCTGCGCTCCTCGGGACTGCGGTGGTATCGGCTCACTCCGGCTTCGGCGACGTCCAGCGAGATGACGATGAGAGGACGACCGGACACGACCGTCCGGGGCGGCGGCAGCAGGCGAAGAATGAGGCCCGCGCGCGTTCATACTCTGTCGCAGCGAATCGATGCTGCGTATTCGACAGGCGTGCGCGGCGGGACCATGTGGGCGCGGAGACTCTGCGTCCTTGAAAAGTCGGGACGAAAGTCACGACAGATACCTCAAGAGCAGTTTTACTCTTGAGGTATCCAAAGCTTTAATTAGATGTCATGTATGCCCTTTCTGATCAGCTCCGTTGCAGGGTGGGCTGAATTCCATGTTAGGTATCACCAAGTTAGGGTCAACAAGAATCTTTGCTGTATAGCCGCCGCCTTAAAAAGTTCTATTAAGCCTTTCCGCACTTTTTTCAGAAGTGAAGACCGTGACCGAGAATTGCGACGCCAGTATGCACTGCATACTGCACCGAGTGAACACGCGTGTAGTGAAGGGATTGAAAGATCACACAGCCGCTTCGTTGCGATTTATGCCGGACCTCAAGGAGCAGTTAAAGAACTTGTTCCAGGTATGATGGTTATACGGTATATACGAAACCAACAGTCACATCACCTACGTCATTGACAGCTTTTATTTCAAGTTCTTTGACTACCTGCAATCCGCACGAATTGATGCCAGAGCCGTGTTTGCGTACCCCAAATGCAGGAATTTCAGATCTTTGGTAAGATGTATTACGGTACTTGAAAACCAAAACACATTGACGCACAGCTTTATTTATACCATTTCGACGTCAAGTTGGACACTTTTCAAATCAAATTGTATCTCTATGTAGGCTTTTGAAACCAGCGGCCAGATTCATCAACGTCTTACAGCAATCTAACGGCAAAAATACTGCCGAAATCCCTGATAGCGCGGCTTATCAACAGCGATATGATGAAATGTTTCACCCCATATCAAACCGAGCACCTTGAAGATTCAATCAGAAGCTCTCCATTGCGGTAGATCAATTTTCGCTTTGGCAAAACTTTGCATCACTTTCGTTGAGATTTTTAATTCACCTGCCACTATAGGTGAACAATCGTTGGAAATTTTATAAACATTTTATTTTTAAAAAAAAAATAAGTTTAAATTGATTTTAAAGCGTATAAAGACTGATATCATGAAGTTTGAAAGAAGGAATCGTGACATGCATATGACTAGATCGTCGCGATTTAGTGTAAATGTTGTTTACTTCAAACGGGTAGATTTCGTGCTTTTATAGCAGTTTCAAAACAGTTTACATCTTTGTCACTTCACACATGGAACATTTACCATCAGTCTAATAAAAATCGCGACGATCTAGTCGAGTGCATGTCGAGATCTTTTCTTTTAATACACTAAATGATTATTGCGTTTTTGCGTTTTAAAACAACATTCAATTAATTTATCATGTTGAAAACAAAAATTTGATACAATTTCAAGTAGTGTGTTCATTTATTGCGGTAGGTGATTTTTAAAAAATTTCAAGAAAACTTACTCTAAATTTTCCTGAAACAAAACTCATTCCGACCGTGTTATAGAGTTTCTAATTTCATCGCTCAAAAACGCTCACTTTGATTTTGACGATGTTAAGTTCGATTTCCAAACCGTCAAACTTGCTTAGAAGATTTGATTTTCATTGACCATTTTGATTTGAAAAACGTCCAGCTTGATCTTAACCGTGTCCAATACAGCGCTGAAATAGTGCATGTGTAGTTTTTTATTCAATTTGAAAAGAGCTCGAACGAGACAATCTTCGACTAGTACTACCGATTTTCATATCGATTAATTGATTTTTGGAACAAAGACCAGCCAGTATTCAGGGCGGTCGCTATGCCACTGAATTAAGCTTGCACGTGTTGTTTTTATGTGCACGGCTAGATTCGTGCGTAAACGGCATGATGACCTGTGGTGCGCTCCGACTTCTTGTGCAATACAATTCCAAACTTTTTATTTTTAGCTCAAGCAAATCAATGAAGTAGCGGACGCTACCTACACGCCGGCGTGGAGGGCAAAACTGGAAGAAATTGTGGGTTTCTCAATCGTCTTCCAAATCAAAAGAACTATAAGGTTACTCTGAAGGTTTTCCGCCAATTGTGCGATTTTGTTTTTCAATTCTCTTCCTTCTTTCCACACAACAACAATATTCTCTCACAGAGTCTCGTATTCCAACCTGCAGCCGGATTCATCAACGACTTACGTAACTTTAATGGAGAATTGTAAGTTTATCAAGCGATATGGTGAGCGATAAGCCACGTTAACGCCCCTTATCAAGCGAGGTGCTGAGCGATAAGCTGCGTTATCTGAGCTTTTCCCTTAAGCGGCTTTCACACTGCCGTTGCTGCTGTTGCAGCAACAAGCAACGAAAAAGGGGTGGAGTTCGATGCCTGCTGCTGCCGCAACACGGTGAGATAAGATAATGGGATAAGACCTGTGATATCCTCCTTTGACAAGCATCAGCAACAAGGAATGATGGCGATCATTCCACGTTGCTGAGGTCGCGCAACCGCTGTGCAACCGATGCCGGTGTTGCTGATGCAGGGTTGCGGCAACAGAGGTGTGAAAGCCCCCCTCGTTGCTGCTGTTGCTCCTCTGCGTCTTTCCGGTATGCTTCATCATTACGGCATCGGTTGCGCAACAGCAACAACGGCAGTGTGAAAGCCGCTTTACAATTCTCCGTTAAAGTTAGTAAGTCGTTAATGAATCCGGCCCCTGGATAGATGTGTCCCGCACCCCCGCTCTAGCCTATGCGGCTTTCGCCGGTCCTTCACTTTCGAACATGGTGGGACTCTGATAAAGGCGATAGAGAGGAAATGTTAGCCAATGAAGCCGTTTCTGTTGAACTCTTGGCGAGCTTAGCAAATCTATAAAACAACATTATTCATCATTCATCACTATGCATAAATATATACGACGTGATCCTACGGTTGATGTCCTAAATATTTTCGTTCTTCTTCTCCTTCACATTACTGAGTTGCTATCCTTGTTTTGATTTTTTCTGATGCTAGCGTCTGTCTAAAGCTAGAGTGGTCCTAGAATCGAGACCTTCTTTCTTTCTTCTTTTTTATTTGTTTATGTACTAACTTGTTATGCCTTCTTTATTGTTTTATGATGTTAGCGGTTGTCCAGAGCTCAAAAACGGAACCCATGTAAGCCCTCACATGCCTCTATCCTTTATTCTCAAATTTATAATTTTTTTCGTATATACAATATCGATTAGTTATCACGTCCAAACCATGTTTTGATGCAAGTTGGGGTAGACTATTCAGTTCTTATGGAAGCAGCATCGAAAGGAAATGTAACGAAGAAGCGGTTGTACGGATCGTACCTGACCTTTATAGGAAATTCGTCACCGAGTAAGCGGGACCTCGGCAGAAACCGCTCTCGTGCTCGTGCCCCTCTACAGTGTATTAAAAATATTTGTTAATCAAGCAAGAAATGATCAACGTGGAAGAGTGAAGGAATTCCGACGTCCGGAGCAGGGGAGGTGGGGGGGGGAGGATCTGGGGACGACAATGGCTGGCGAGGCAGCGTTTGGAGACGACGGCGGCTGGCAGTGGCGGACTTGTCGTCACACAGTGACGTGGGCCAGTGACGAAACGATGACGGTGCTACTGTCTACCGGCTACCTTTTATACCAGTCGGTTGCCGCGCAGGGGCCGGATTCATCAACGACTTACAGCAGTTTAACAGAGAAAATACAGTCGAAATCTCTAGTAACGCGGGTTATCAAGCGATAATGTGAGGCATTTCGCCGCGCTATAAGGGATTTCGGTTGTATTTTCTATGTTAAACTGCTGTAAGTCGTTCATGAATCCGGCCCCAGATCGCGCCTCTTGACCGATCGACCTCTTGGTCTATCGCACCACCCGTACTGCTAGATATGACCACAATTAAAACCGGGCTCCTAGGCGCTTCCTTCTGCTGCTCGAAAGTGAGTTTCAGAAACGTTTGACAATGAAGAAGTTCAGCAAGGGTTTGGTGATAGAGAATTATCAATGTTCTCTCTACAGCTGTTGGTTTTCAGGAGTTGCTGTCGTTCGTGCAGGAAAAGTTCTTTTCGTCTATTTCAGAGACAGATGGGAGATGAGGAAGAGTACGCTAAGCAAGCCAATCTGAAAAATGCACACACCTCGTTCGACTCGTTGCTGGAATACGGAAGAGAGGTTGGGAGAGAAAATCACCGAACTCATTTTCTTACGTCCAACCGGCGATTCATTATCAACGAACTTTCAGATGGCAGCACTTACCAGTGAGATCAAAGATCGAACTGTGAAAGTCGAGGAGCAACTTGACGATTACCTGAACGATTTCTTGAATGTATGTAAGGGGAAGGCACCTTCTACTCTCTTAAAAGCCGTGTGTTCTTCATAGGTTTTGTGCATCAAAACCGCATATTACGTTAGAAGATGAGGCTGTTGATCTTCATCGCTGCATTAATGATTCGTTCATTGTTCGTGGCTAGCTGGTGGTAGCTTCAGCTTGTGCATCCTATTGCTAAATTTTCATGGATAACGCCTGCCATCGTGGCAAGGCATACTTTTCCGCGCCTGTTTTGCGTGGGTCCCAAGCGGATTGACATCGCACTAGCTTGCATAGCGAGAAGCGGAAGCCCTCGCCCCTCAGAAGTTTCTTCCGCAGTGCCTGGCCCCACTCCTCTGAACGGTATGTTCCGGGGTCAGACTAGGAAATTCACTTTTTTCGATTTGGTGATTTTTTTTTGAGGTCCGCTCTCATTTGTCGCTGACGAGAAAGGTGACGACGATGATGACATTGCACCTTATGAAGCGGGCCCTCTAGACAGGCACTATGCAGTGCTGCGTATAATAATCCCTAGCTGCATCTCACCGCGTCAAAAGCCGCCAGATTCATCGCAGCGTGGCGGCAAACTTTGTTTCCCGCTATAATGATAGGAAGTATGTACAAGGTCTTGGGCCAGAATTTCATAACCAGAGCATCTATTGTTGACGCAGGTTCGGCTTCGGAAGACAATCTCTACAACGCGCGATTCCAATCAAAGAAGATGTTCCCTTATTGCCGGCCAAGTTTCAGTTGCGTAAGGCCCCGTTTATACTTCCATCGCCGGGCGACTCGATTCGAACGCAGCGATGCGTCCTATCGCGTCGCACTGTTTTGGACGGCGGCGAGCACTCCGATCAGACAGCGACGCGGTCCGCGATTACGCACCATTGCGTACTATCAACACGCAATTGTGCACATATTTCCGGGTCCACGTCTGTTTTCTCAGTTTTTCTGCTACTGCGCTACTCAGGGACAAGCCTCTGGTATTCTCGAGGCACTGCTGATAGTAAAGGTCATCGCACGAATACGCCTCTAACGCTCACGAGTCATGGCTGATCCTAAAGGTCAGCAATGGATTCTGGATGGCCAGAGGATATGACTATCGGAAAGAATCCATGGAATCAGGGCTCCCTGGACATGAAGCGGGATTGAAAAGTTAACGGAGAACGCCCAAGACATATAAAGGGGTGAAGAAAAATAAGGCAAAAAAATCAAGAGCAAGTGCGAGGTCGCACTGTGAAAATCATCTGATCGGAGCCAAACCGCGCCCCATTCCACCGCGATCCATCGCATTGCACCCATTTCGAGCGCGACGTGATCCAACGCTGGGCGACGCGATTGGTCGTGGGCACAAGCGATTCATTCCGGACAGCTGGCGTCGACACTGGGCGACGCTATCAATCAATTCTGGCTGCTATGCGTGGTCATCGCGTCGCGCGGTGGCAAAGTACAAACGGGCCTAACACAATGCTGGCAGCACAGTCGCGTTGAAGATCGCGGTCCTGAATTCAGAATCTATTCCGCGAGATATTTCAAAAGCCTTGTCTTTCATCAGGTTCAAATAACCGCTCTATTGAGAATATACTTTCCTGTTGCTTTTCCAGGGTCTTCAACACTTTCATGTTCTTCCGTGGCTCTAGGGCCTATGTTACGCCATCGCTCACCTCAAGCGAAGCGACAGACAGAACGATGAGCGATGCCACCGTCGTTCGTCTGACGTACGGCTGATCCTATTAGGAATGACTTAAGTTAACAGCTTGTAGACTCTAACAGCAGGCAGATCGGGAGATATTTGCCAATCAGAGGTGCACACCATTTTCTGGGCCTTCTATTTTTTAACGACTTTTCAACAGAAATTTTTCGTTAAATTTCGTTGAAAATGCAATTAGCTGCAAACTATTATTTCAATTTAAAAAAACGGGAAAAACGTCCTATGTTGCAACATCAACATGTTCACCACTAAAGTTTAACAAAAGCAGCGTATTATGCAACGAAGTATTCACCACCAACAAAGAATGGACAGCAAATTAAAGCAGTTTCCAGTAATAAATTATATTTAGAGGGTTGAAGAAGAACAGATACGGAATTATCATTCAAAAACGGTACTTCGTGGGCTGGTACCCGCGTTGTACCAGCGAGGCATTTTAAAATGTAAGATCAGGCAGACTTCGATAAAAATAAAACAACGTTCTCATGTCTTTAATTTGAAACTATCCCCTCCCATGATGACAGTGCGACACCTCGTCCTCCTTCAGATTCTAGTAAAAACTCTCAAAGATTCCACAATTACGTGCCATCATCTGTACCTATTAGGTTACAGGGTACCTGCCAGGTTCTATCAGACTTCAAGACATTGAAGAACACAGCAAATCGTTATATAGAGAACAACGTGAGTCCTTTAAAATTTCTACGGATAAGTGCTTTTAGAATGGATGCTCCGCCTTACCATTTTATGATTTGTATTTATAAAGAGCTTTATAGCCAAACGATTTATATAGGTTTATTCAGTGTTTACAAACTCTGAGGTCAATACTTTTAAAGAAGGCCTTTGTTCAGGAGTACTCTCTTCATCTGGGTCCTCGCATGTTTTGGATCACATCTCTAATCGTAGCAATACTCGTTATAAGCATCACAGGATTCACAGTTGTAATACTAAGGTAAGATCCCAAAATGAACAAACTTGTGGCAAATGATGTGGGTTGCTCTTGATCGGGGGCGAAGACGGCCTCCTATCATCTGATGTTACTCACTTGCGTTGCTTGCGACCTGCTCTTCAGCAGTGTATCGCCTTGCACGAACCCATCTTATGCACTACAAGACTTTCAGCGACCAACCGGCTCCCAAACGTCTGGTTTGGGTGTGGAGCGGGGGGGGGGGGGGGTGGGGTGAGGAGGGATGGTCCTCGAAACCTGAATGTAGAACCCTGGCTGCAACGCTTTTTCTCTCCAACATTTTAACGCCAATTATAGTGTTAAAAACTACTATACTACATACTAGTATACATTATTATGTAATATAATAGCATAATAACTTTTTTCATTATATGCATTATATGGGAAACGATAGTGTATGTAGAGTTCTCATAATGGTTGATATGAACCCTATCTAAACCTCACTGCTTTGTCGCTCCTAAATGCCTAATCTAACAGCCGGGCAGGTAGCCGTGGAGCTGTCGTGCCAAGATTTATATCGAACGCTTATTCGGCTCGCGTTTCGGCGTAACCGCCTTCTTCAGAGCCTAGAAAAGACAAGGGGAGTCAGTGAAATTACCCGTCCAAGAGTCGCTTCAAGTTTCAGCCATCACAGAAGCTAAAGGGAGAAAGAGACGAACCGTGAGGAAGGTAGCCCAACCGGCCTTATGTAAACGGCCGAAAGGCTGCTGAGTCGCCCTTCGGATGGAGATAATCTAATTGCCGTTTTGTCTAGAGCCTCGGGCTTCGCTACAGGTGAATGCGCTCCGCATCAGCTCCTTAATATAATTGCTAAACAGATAATCTATCAAATGCGTGTGGCACATCTGTGGCACTTATTCTGAATACCTATGCACGTAGCGCGACGTTGACATGATGACTATAACATGTCTTCTGAATCCCGAAGCGCATCGCACGACGCTGGTATGAAGTTTACTGCATGCCCTGTGTATCGCGAAGCATGTGGAGCGACCCCTACGAGAAGTCTTCTGACTCCTGCGCTTGCGCCGCGACGTCTTCAAAATGCTTCATGAAGGACGCACAGACGGGCAGATGCTAGCTTCTCATATTTAGTGGGATAGGAAGTTTAATAGGTAGATCGATAGTGAAGTAATGTTCAATCACCACCTATATAGAAAAGAGTTTGTCCGTCGAGTGATATAACCTAAGTGAGATACGCCACATCATCCACAACGGGGCCGTCGAGTGATCTAACCTGAGTGATGCACGCCTCAACATTTACAGCGCGGGAAAGTTTTGCTATTGAACGTGGGGCGTTGCTGCAGCAGGGCTAACGTAGTCCTTTACTGCTTAACACAACAGCACCTACCCGCGTTTCTGAGCGTCCAGATTCAGAAGCCGTGCCGCCGACTTCGTACCATTAGCATGAGAAGACCACTAAAGGGGTAAGAGTAGAAGGAGGACTTCGAGAACGACCAGGAAGGAACGACCTGGAAGAGGCATCGGGATGGTCGACAGGAGAAGCAATGAAGCAGGCGGGGAAGTGGCACCAAGAGGCTTAGGCAATAAAGAGGGACCAGTAGGGAGTTACCAATAAGGGGGGGGGGGCAGTAAGGAGGGTCAGCAAGAGAATCCATTACCAGTAAGGGGGACCGGATCTAGAAGATGTGACCCCGATGTCGCGCGATGGGTGTTTGCTCGCCGTCGTCGTGTCGTGAGCGAGGGAGGGCTACTTAATTGGGGTAGAATAATAAGGAGAATCCCAAGGGGGAGGGATCTATCTGGAAGAAGGTACCTGGAGGTGGAACCACGACGAAGAACCAGCAAGAAGGGAGCCGTAAGGGAATTCATATGGGGAACAAGGAATCTGCCATATGCATAGCCTCTTCAGGTTCGATACAACGGCGTCTGCGCGCGCTTCTGAGCTTCTGAATTCAGAAGGCTGGTCTTCGGAGCTTCCGGATGCAGAAGATGGCCCCTACGTCGCGCAACAAGCGTACTGATTCTAAATATGTGTCAACGACGTCTTCTCTGAGCATGGGAGGCCCACTAAGGATGTGGTGGAGAAGGGCAGTAAGGAGACCTCTAGATTTTACCAGGAGAGCGACCAGGAAGGAAAGGAACAACCTGGAGAAGGGGCCAGGACTGGAAAACTAAAAAAGACCAGTATGGGTCAATAGTGGGAACAAAGAAGTGGGCCAGGAGTTGGGACCAGAAGAGTGGGGACCTAAAGAGGGGAAGGAAGACCAGTAAAGGCGGACCAGCAATTAGATCCAGTAAAAAGAAACGAGTGAGGGGTAACCTGGCTTCGAAAGAGATGTCAAAATATCCGGAAGCGCTAGATATTCAGCATGAGAACGATTGCGGAAGAGCAACCTGAGGAACAGAAGTACTGCGCAGAACAAACCAATCCGACGACCAGTCACTTAATTATAATATCTTTCCCAATGCACCTCTACCTTTCAGCCTTTAGTCACTTATTTATAATATCTTTCCCAATACACTTCTATCATTTAAGTCTCTACATTCAAACATGTTTTATTGCAAGTTTTGCTAACTTAGTTCCTATGGAAACAGCACCAAATGGAGGTGTAATAAAGGCCTAGGTATGACCGGATTGAGACCGGACACCTAGGTGCTTCCTTCTTACATGCTGCTCGAAAGTGGTTTTTTTTTCATCCAATCGGAATTATGCCGTAGCTATAATGAGTGCCTAACTGACGACCTCTGCAGTGTTATACCACGATCAAATTAATTGCTTAAACAATGATTAAACTAAATTACTTATTATTGTTCTTCTTATTTTATTGCCATTCGTTGGGTTGTGCTGCTTGTATCTGAGCTTCGGAATACAGCCGCAGCTGTCTCCTAACGTCCCTAGGAATTCAGATGACACCCGTGAACGTTGTCCAACGTTCGTCGGGATTCAGAAGACGTGCAGCAGCATTCCTCCAACTTGGGTCATGTGCTTTAACGTCATAAAGACGACGTCGAACGTGCATTTGCGCCACTAAGATGGCCGACGGAAAGGCTTCACAGCAGGGGAGATGCTTCGATCAAGCAGTCAATCTCGTCTTTTGATTATGACGGCCGTCGGAAGGTTGCTCAGGCAATCAATATTGATCGGTATTATCGATGTTTGAAGGTGCTGTCGCTCTCAGGACTAACTTATCGCAGTGGTAGTTGCGTGATTGTGTTGAACGAAGGAAACGCTCAACAGACGAGCGAGTTTCGAAAAGACAATCAATATTGATCGATGTTATCGATCTCTTAAGCGGTGCTATCGGTTTACTTTCAAACCTAACCGACCCTACGACACGAAAACGCTTGCTAACGTACGGCGAAGGCACAAAATCGTTCTAGAGAACGAAATCATAAGCTTCATTTATTTACATCCGGCCTTATTTGGGTATGGCAGCTGTTTCTAGTAGGCGAAAATTTTTAATCAAACAACTGTAGTACTTAATCATTTAGACACTGTCACTATGCCAGTGATACAAATACCAACAAGCATCGTGTACTCTTTGCTGTCTTCGACTTAGTAGTGGAACTTCTCGGCTATTTCACGCTAGTTATAACAATACTTGCTTTCACACTTGCAGGGTACGTTCATATTTTCTTTAACAGAATGTTGGTATTTTGACCACATGTTTGGTCCATACAGTGTGTATGTATATTTATTTATATTTGCACTACACTGTGCACAATAACAAGTTAATTGACATGAACACGGCGTAGACAACATAGTAATATGGCAAAAAGGAAAACCAAGTTTCTGAACAACTCAACATTTCACTGATTGATAAATCGTGAGAACAAACTGTAAACAAGGAAGAAAACGAAGCAACAAACAAGGAGAGAGACCAAAAGCAAAAAATATAGAGCCAAGCGTTGGGTACTGGACATATGGTAGCAACCAAAGACGACGCTAACAAAATGAAACAAAATCGAGTCTACAGCGTTCTGCGAGCCACGTTTGAGTGAGCTAGAGGAAAACGAGAATGCAAAAAGAGCATTTATTTATCATAGACGGCAACCAGGCCTCCCTTGAATGCCGATCTCCCGTTTAAGCTCTCGTCTCGCGCCTGGACGTGGTACGATGTTAACACCATGTGTCGTGACTTTCCCCACGACTCTTGAGGGACGTAGTCTCTGCGCCCTCTTGGTCCCGCCGTGCCTGCCTGTCGAATACGCAGCATCGATTCGCCGCGACAAAGTATGAACGCGCGCGCGAGGCTCCACTTCTCCCGTCTGCCGTCGCCCCGGACGGTCGTGTCCGGACCCCGTCCTCTCATCAACATCCGCTGGACGTCTCGGATGCCGGAGCGAGCTGATTCCAGCGCAGTGTCGAGGAGCGCAGGGCAGAGGAAGAGGAGGATCTACCCTGCCATGGGCGCCAGGAGGAGGTAACCGCAAGTGCGAGGCTAGCAGCACTGCTTCGTGGGCACACGCTCCAGTTAGGACCCGCCGAACCATAGCGGGCTGCTGTCGGGGATTCCCCTAGTGAGTGTAGGCGAGTCGGTTGCGTGACTCGTAGATGTATGTGTGTCTTAAGAGGTAGTAATGTATAATTAGTAAATCTGTGTATCTATCTGTGTCTACGAGAGCTACGTGAAGGCTGGTGAATACGATCATCTTATTGATCGCAACACTATGACCAATGCCGGTGGCGGCCAGCCCGGGGCACGACACCTGGTGTTGACGTTTTCTGATACCTCTTATGGGAAACTCTTATTTTTGGTTGATTTCAGATTGCTTCTCTATGCAGCCTTTAGTCCGGAGCTTCTGTGCATCGGGCTGTACGGAAAGAACGCAACGGCAACCCTGAACGGTGTACACCGCCCACTAAATCACAACTACACATCGGCAGTCTCATTCCAGTGACGTTTTACTAAAGACGTTTGAATTACATGGAATGCATATTCTCCATTATCGAACGTTGTAGTTTCTGTTTCTATACAGGGTGTCTCAAAATAATTCAAGCGGTTTGAAAGGTGATAACCTTGCTCACAGTAAAGGTACTGAAGAAAGTAAGAGCTCATATGAAAGCACAAGAAAATAGAGACTTCTGGTGTACGAGTGGTGCGCCATGCACTCGTCTGAATTCCTGCATTTTACACTCGATTGATTCTTGCTATAATTTTCCCAAAAGTGGCGCTAGCGAATAATTTTTGCTTTTTTAAGGTTTGAAGCTTAGCGTGGAAAATGCAGGATCTCCTAAAAAATGCAAGCACTATTTGAAAGGTTCGACACATTGTCATGTAGTAACGAGACTGTAACAGCTTGTGAATGTTTTGAAGATGTTTGAGGCTCACATAAAAGCATAGGGTAAAATAGTTTCTGTAGCGTCTAAATACTCGAGATTGCGCCATGCTCCCGTCTAAAACCCTTAGTTTCTGACTCGACTGATTGTGCATGGGCTCAATGCTTGTTACAGTC
This sequence comes from Heligmosomoides polygyrus polygyrus, assembly GCA_947396885.1. Taxonomy (NCBI): domain Eukaryota; kingdom Metazoa; phylum Nematoda; class Chromadorea; order Rhabditida; family Heligmosomidae; genus Heligmosomoides; species Heligmosomoides polygyrus. Next base: position 104,599,337 of record OX377202.1, on the reverse strand, counting down.
TCGTTACTCCATGACCAGATTAACCTGTGCTGTGCTTCTCTTAACGTTTTTCTTCGCCGCATGGCTGCAATTATGCCTCTCCGTCCAGTTTGAGTGTTGTTTCTTCAGTCCACAGAATCCGCCTTGGAAAAGTGAGTTCCTGCTCACATTTAAATTGTACAATCAATGCAATCGTGTCGCGTGTTTTTACATAATTGTCAAGTTCTAAACTTTAAAAACTACAGCACAGATCAATCTAGCCAAGTAATAAAAAGAGCACCATCAATCGAGTCTGAAATGTAAGGTTTCAGGCGGGGCATGGCGCAATCTTAACTATTTGTACGTCTTAGACCTCGAGACATCTGTGCTTTTATGTGCGCTCCAAAAGCTTCACCAGCAGCATTGTTAGGACCCTTCAAATAATACCTGTACTTTTATGATACCCTGCATCTTTCGCAAGCCGCAATGTGTTTTTTTATATTTTATTCTCAAAAGAAGCACAAATCAATCGATACGGTCACCTTATGAAGAAATTACAACAAGCATTCAAGTGAAACACAACCAATCAAGTCTAAAATGCAGAATTTCAGGCGAATGCATGGCGCATTTCATACTACTCATATGTCAGAAAATTTCTATTTTCTTATGCTGGGTCCCTAACGTTTTCAGTAGCTTTCTTGTGAGCGAAGTTATCACCTTTTATATGGTGCATAAATTTTTTGAGACATCCTGTGTATGAATATATATATATATATATATATATATATTGTAATACACATATAATATATATTACAAAGGCATTTGTATATATGCAAAGCTACTCAAAAGCGTTAAGCAGTCACTATTTTTGGGGTCGTTGCTTCACGTAGAAGTATAATTTTTGAAGAAAGTAAGGAAGTGTCAGTTCTTTCATTCACTGTGACTGACTGAAAATGTTTTAGTATTTAGAATTATACAGGGTGCGCCAAAACTATGGCGACAAGTTATTCAAAACGCAGAAAGCGAAAATGTAGCACTTTTAAAAAAACCAACGATGAAGCAGTGTTTATTAGTCTATTGTCAACTGTACACAACATCGAGGTTCGAGTATCTTTCAATCGGCGTCGATACAGGCTATGAGACGCTTCAGAAAGGCATCGACGGCGGCACGCAGGTATGGCGCATCAAGCTCATCCCACGCCTTCTGGAGAGCTTCCTTCAAAGAATCCTCTGACCGGTGAGGTTTTCCGCAGGCTTTGGCTTCCTGAACTGCCCAGACGGTGTAATTCATCGGATTCAAATCCGGAGAGTTGGCTGGCCACTCGTGGAGGCTGATGTAGGCCGGGAAGTTGCCTTTGTTTGCATCAGTCCTGCATCATACTCGTCATGTGAGCTGGAACTCCATCCTGTTGGAAGATCAAGGAGCGGTTTCTAAAGTGAGACACTAGCCCAGGGTAACGGTTCGCCCTTCAGAAAGTTTAAAGAGTTCTCTCTGACCTCCATTACTAGTGGAATCCGGCGGACCGTGCGCGCCGGGCACCTGAGAATTCGTCACATACCTTCACACTGACTTCCGTAGTTGCCACATAAACGTGTCTTCTTCGACCGTATCTATCATCCTTGGTTCCCAGGCCTTCGTCGTGTCTGATGGATTTATATAGAACGGGGGTGGCAGCGATACTCATTTTGACGCGTGCGGTCGCGCGCGCGTGCTTCGCTCGGGTGGGGTCCTCGTTGCTCCGCTTGCGGATAGGACGAGTTTTCGCTTACGTTCCGAGGCTGGGCCAGCTGAAGGCTAGTCCAGTATTTTTTGTCTCCTGTAGCGGATACACATACACATCCAGCAAGGCATATTGTTGTGTAATAAGAGGCCGAGTGCATAAAAAATTAGGGAGCTTATAAAAATTGAATATGATAACCTTTTTTGTGAAAGCTTCTGCTAATTCATGACAATTTATTGGCACCCCTCCTTTTTTCTCACTGGTTCAAGGTCCCAAAGTGCATGACATATTCATACAAAACTATTAATCAATAACTCTAAGCTTGACAATTGTTCAACGATTTAGCGATTCCTGATGATAAACTGGCTGAACTAAACCTACAGGTTCAATTTGCAAATTAAATACAATCTGTGAAGGATTTTGGAATGTTGGAAGCGCAAAAAGCCCATGAAAGGTCATTCGTATAGCACGAAAACAAAATGAATCTGATTACGGTACAAGCACGCGAATATTACTAGACAATGTAGTGAAGTACTAAAAAAATTCTCACAAAAATTGGACTTTCTATGGACAAGCGAGGCTCCTTTTTCCTCTTCAAAAGGACATTGCTTTAGGATCATACCACTCCTGAGCCCTCAGGAAGCTCTTACTTCTTAGCCTGAGGAGACATAACCCGTTTCACTGTATAACTAACTGTACCGCATTCTATTGCTTTCCTTCTCTTGCCTAGGCGAAACGGTTAAGGCGGTCGTTTGGGGCTTGCCTTTGCGCTGTAGCACGCTGGGCTCACCCTGCAACTCGTACGCATCACTGCCATAACTAGAGGTATCCCTTGCTGCAGCGCCGCACCGCGACCGCACGCGTGGCTGCGAGTGAGTATTGTTGCTCGCAGACATATAGAACACTTCGATGAAGTCCAAGACGCTGGTGAATGTCGCGTGCCGAGAAGACTTGACGGTAAAGTTCAATGATTGAAGCACGGTGGTAAGCACGTTTCGTAATCTTGAAAAACAACTTATTTTTATGCCTGATTGAGGTAACCATAAACAAATTGATGCAGTAGAAACAACAATAGCACAGAAAAAAGCAGACACTCTGAATAGAAGGTCAAATTGTTCGTGCATGTGCTGTCGCTATAATTTTGGCGCACCCTGTATATTCAATCCGGGTTGGATGGTTGATTTCAGAGAGATGGCTACTAAATGCTTCGCGGGATACTCACAGTTCAACATCATTTTCGCTGGACATTGGATATACAAGGAGGATTTCGATCAAGTATGTTGACCAGACACAAGTGTTTGATATTCTGTCATTTGGCCGTACTTTCACACCATTATAAATTTAGGATATGCATTTGGACTCGCTTAGACCCCATCAGATGCTTATTGCACCTCAGTGTTTAATCCCTATTTGATTAGCTGGGCATCTAGACATGATTAAAAAGTAGTATCCAACTATTAAAAAAATTAGGAGAATATAGGAATTAGGAAACATTTACTCAGGTGTCGAATAGTTGAGCACTGCTATGCTCTTTTTCATACATGTTCATCACAGAGATTATTCAGCTTGATTACATTCTTCGTAAAAGTACTAGTAACCCCAGCTCAGCAACGCACCCTACACATGACCGCACTTCATTAATAAGGCCAAAGGATAAAAGGATAAAGGACTGCTACACTCAATCCCTTTTGGGCGCTACGCATTCTACTTCTTCGGGGTATCGTGGAGGCGATTTGAATGCGTATTTGGCCATACATGACTTGCGGTGGCCAGCCGATGAACAAGACCGCGCTTTATCCTTCCTGGACAAGTCTGGTACCAATTCACCGACCCCGGAGAGATGGATGGCTTGGTTGGCTCGGGCGGAAAATCCGAACCAGAAACCTGGTATCGGGTTCACACGACAGCCGGCACCTCGTCCGAATGCGCTACACGCGCCTCTCATTGATAAGATTACACCCACTGAATCAAGGTCATACGCACGATACTATCCCACACTATTTACAGATTTTCTACGACGTAAACCTTGATCCACCACGTGAGACTGTCAACGAGCTCAACACTACCGATCTATCTATCCTACTGGCTCGATATCAGCAATTCAACAGTTTTATAAAGGTAAGTTCTATACCTATAAGGACGAAAACATCTTGATACACTATCCTTAGGGATTCTTTCCAAAGAAGTTTGACAAGAAGTTTTTTCAATGCACTGGGGACGGTGAGCTTTATTATTTTCTTATGATATGTTATATATAATAGCTTCAAAAAAGCACAATCACGCCTCCACTGCGGCTAGCACTATCAGCCACAAGGGCGAAAATCCACAGATGGATAACTTTATAATCGGCCGTGACGGTGAAAGTGGAGTCTAGGGATCAAGGCTACTAGTCCAACCGCTGTGCATTTTATGTTGTTTCAAGTGGTGAAGCCTCTTGTATCACGAAAATCTAAATCCTCTCTTCATAGAACTTCAAGATTCTGGCTTCTTATTATTGGTGGTGTGTTTATATCTGGCTCTCAAGCACTGACAAGGGGAGGTCTTAAGCATATGACAGCGAGTCTTATAGAAAGAATCTCCGCCCCTCAATCAGTATAAAAAAATTTTTCCAGTAGTTAACCCAAGGAGTAGAGGGTCCTTGAACTTAGAATGGAATCGGCGCTATGTATCGTGCATCTTTGCGAACGGTGTACGTCCACGGCAAGTCTCATTCGCCCTACTTACCATACTAGAGTGCTGGACTGGGTATGGTGAGTTTTCCGGCTTTGGAGAGGTTTTCGCTCCTCTCTACGGTTCGGAACCACTAGAGCTGTGGAGGCACTTGGTGGGGTAGAGTGCGTCTTGCACCATCTCCAGGCCTCTGAAGGCGACGATTGTCACGAATGCGATAGTCGCTCCCTAATATTCAAAACTCTCGCAGGCTGCCGTATCCGTTCAGGGCCCCATTGAGGCGCTCCCAAGGTCCGACCTGTCTGCGCACGCTATTGATCGACGGGGCCCGCCGTGCCTCCAGTCAGGTCCATACTTTCATCAACACGTCGAGCAGCTGTGCGAGCGCGGCTGTGGACGCAGCACCTCTGAGCCCGCTTCTACCACCATCCCGGGGATACTGGAGCCAAGCCCTGCCGCTCCTCGTTACTCATTACAGCAGGCTGCACTGTAGGGAGGACGGCGGACCCGGATGATGCTCGCCAAGCCTCGGATAGCCAATACAGCCAACACAGCCGGAGCGGTCCCGTCCATCTATCCGGTCCGTTCCACTCTATCTACCACCTCCTATATTCTACTATGGTTGTGCGATACTGATTTATGGAATATACCGTGGATGTCTACATACATTGTGCTGTGTACAATGAGGAAAGAGTGGCGAGTCCCATAACGACACATTGCTGTTATTTGTGTATTATCTGTTGTTGGTTGTCTCATGTTTGGGTATTGTTGTTGCGCTCATGGGGTACCATTGCTGTAGCCGCTAGTATTGGCGGATGTGCTTGTTCACTACAGTCGGGGTTCACTACAGCACGCTCGTAGGCAGCCACGGTTGGTGTATGGTGCGGGCGTGCGTCAATCCAGGCGCTCTCCAGTGCAAGGGGCTAAAGGCTATCACGCGGGGATCCCGTGTGCCAAGGAGGGAGCACATCCTGGGCCATGCCCTCGGGATATGGGTCTCCTGGTTAACCCGTAGCGCCACGGGGCGAATGGGGGACTTCGTTCAACAGGACATGTACCGATCGGGGCCACCAACTCGCAACAAGGATCCGTCGAAACGTTAGGCCGCAGTAAAAAAAGTCCTACCATAAAAACTTCGTTCTGCACATAAGAAACTGATACACATCAACTTACTGTGCCCAGGTTTTATGAAGGGAGCTGGAACCTTATTGTATAAATTTAATTTTGCTTTAAAGCACACAAAGGCAGCAACCATTTAGAGTTTTTAGAGAAGAGATCGTGCTTTGAATTCTTCAAAATTGTCGCGATTTTTGATTGATTGATAGTGTGAATGCTGAAACAGGCATGTAAGGATATGTTTTTTATATCCGTTTTTGTTCCACCGTTTATATCTGTGTTACTCCACGCAAGCAAAATTGTTCCTATCAAACGTTTAAAAATCGCGACCACCTCGTCCAGCTAGTAATCTACGCTAAAAACCAAAAAATGTATCTACTGAAAAGAGCGAATAACGCGTTCTTTGCCTCTGGCTGTATTTTTACCAGCTCTTTTTGCTTCAGAGAAGTTGGACTCAGGAAATTGGTCTCAAACAGTTCCAGGTCTTCTGAAGTCCACACCACTTGTAGTTCAACTTGTGCGTTGACTTTAACAAATTATTATATTTCCGCAAGAGCACGCTGCAGGTGTCTTGTTGCAGATGATAGATTCGCAGAGACTTCGCATTGAGTTCTACAAAGCAACGCAAGGGTATAACGATTTCACTACGGTTAAAAGTATGGCTCGAAACTATTTGAAGGTTAGTATTATTAGTGGCTTTGTCCTAGCTCCATCCAAATATTCCATTCCAACCAGGCGTGTGCGCTAATTTTTATTCGGTAAATTTTTAACGACTATTTTTTAACGAAAAATATTTGCGTTAAAATCGGTAAATTCGTTAAACGAAATTTGCCTTAGCTGTAGACAGTTTGGCCGTATTTTAGCATGTAGATCATGTAAGTAGATCTGTTTCTTTATTGATTTTTTTCTACATGGTAAGTATATGACTACGTCGTCTTCTCCGCGACAAATAACAGCAGTACATCTATCATCAACAAACCTGCTGAGAAAAATCATTCAAATTCTAAAACCAAACAGTAACAGCAGGACTTGTAAAAATAAACTTCTTTCTAAGCCTAGTTCTTTTAGTTCTTTTAGCTTGTGGAAAGTCGTTCTGCTTCAAAGAAGATCAAAAGTAGCACAGTTGAACATTTTTGAGCGTTTTCGTTTATCCTTGCAGAACCTTTTCTAAACTTTCGTTTGATTGGTAGATCTTTACAGCCTAACACTTTTCTATACTGCCATAATTGTTTGGAAAGACTATAGAATGGTTTATTGATGAACGCAAGTCAGGCAGTGACGACAGCGTATAGTTCATCTTTGGAGGATATTTAAGAACCCCATAGATCTGTTGTTTCACAAAACGGTTCCTTTTGTCTCCCAAGGTTCTGCTCTTATTGCAAACAACAGTAGAGAATCAAATGAAGAGCCACGGACCGTTGAACAAATTTTAATCGAATCGAATTCTACTGCATTGAGTGTGTTTGTATTTGCCACCCAAATAACGCAGATTTTAATTGTTAAGCTCTTTCTCCTCTGTCTTCTACTTCTAAAGGAAATGCATAAGGAACACACGCATTCAAAAGGCCCTTTTCATTAAAGAAGAGAATCAAATGAGCTGTCACGGACCGAATATGCTACCAGTGGTTAAGATTGTCCTTATCTTTCCCAATTCCTCCAAATAGAATTCGCCACTCTTTATCACTTTTTTACGATATTTCTACATTTGACCACTCAAATTTTCTTTTTGAAGCGCCTCCTGCCGTAATGCGCAGCACATTCGCTTGAGGTGCAATGTGTCTTGGGTTTCTCAATTTTCTCCCATTCCTGTATAGCATATTTTGCATGGATGAATGGTATTATATTAGGTTGCTCAAAATTTAGTGCAGGTTCTATACCTCAAACTTTAAAGCGGAATATCTCAGCTCAAACACAACTTTATTAATCGAAGTAAGATCCATTCGAGTCTTCACATCATTGTAAACGAGATATTAGCTTAACTCTCCCTCTTGCCCCCTCTGGAGTTCTGGAGCGGATGAATTCGTCGAAGGCAGTTTCTACCTTGGCTCGTTTATTGAAGCATTTTTCGCTCAAGATTTACCCAGATGCTTGAAGAAGTGGTAGTCGGTTAGCGTAAGGTCTGATGAATAGGTGGGTGTGATAGAGTTTCGTAGCCCAACTCGTTCAATTTCTGCAGCGTCGGATGCACAAAATGTGGTCTCGCGTTATCGTGAAGAAGGACTGGTCGTTTTTTGTTGACCGCAGCCTAGTGCATTAGTAGGAATTTTTCGTGCATTTCGTCGATCTGTTGGACGTACTTCACTGCCGTCATTGTTTCGTCCGACTTCAAGAAACTGTGGTGAATTAATCCAGAAGCATACTACGAAACAGTTATAATTATCTTCTTTTGGTGCAATTTCGGGTTCGGGAACTGCTGGAGAGCTTCATCGCTGTCCAACCACTGGCCGATCGTCGCCAGTAATTGCAGAAAATCAATTTCTCGTCACAAGTTACGATGCGGTCGAGAAATGGTTCCTACTTATTGCGAAGAAGCAGCGCTGACGACACTTCGAACCGACGATTTTTTAGTGATCGTGCCACTCGTGTGGTATCCGTTTATCTAGCTTCCTCGTCCTTCTAATTTTTCGCAGATGTTTCCAAACACTTGATTTGATTACGCAGAGTTCTTTCGTAAGTTCTCGAACGGTCACGCGTGTACTTGCTTCCATCAAGGTCCTAAACTCGTAGTCATAAATGCCAGAGCAACGTCCGCGACTTGCCTCTTCCTCAAGATCGAATTCACGTCGACGAAATTTTTGGAACCAGCACATCACCGTGGATTCGTTAACACTTCTCTGGCGCCATACCTGGTTGATGTTCCGAGTAGTTTCCGCCGCAGTACGCCGAGCGTGAACTCGTAGAAGTGAATCTGCTGAACCTAGTGCTTTGATACGTCCATTTATAGCCTACAAAATCTGCCTTCAAGTAATCTATATTAAAAACTAATAGAACAGAAAAACCAGTTGTATTAGGTGCTTGTGCATTCAATACTAAAACAGTGTTAAAAATTGTCTACCCAAACAGTATCCCCTTTCAGACGCAGATTGACGATTTGCCTTCATCCTGTGCAATGGCCATTGCATGGAAGAACTCAGGTTCCACTTGGTGCCACATTGTACCATACGCAATGCAACATGTTTTTGTAGCTTGCTGTGAGTACAATAAGCTACAGGCACATAGTCGTTGCACTTCCTTTGATAACATGCCCAGTTTTAGTTTTAATTGGTATTGCTGCGCTGCTACTCCAGAAACTGTGTTTTGACACAGTCGACTTTATTCCATTTGTTGCTCCATGTGCTCTTGAGGTTGCTACACAACGATCGGAAACGACGCTCGTAACGGCCGAGCCTCTGAGGCTCATGCCAAGTTTGGTAGGTTTTTAGGCATGATTTTAAAAAAAGCGTTAAGGCCTCGGCACACTTCTGCGCAAATGTGGGCGGCATGCCCAAAACTTGTGAGGCACTCCACTCACGCGCACTCAAGTCTTGTTCGCGGGAGCGACGGCAGCAAGCTGCAGAGGCACGGGGCAGAGATGTGCTGTATTTCTGGTTGGAATCTACTGTGAATGTTTGACTATCTTCGGGAGAAACAGCACTTGCATCATGTGCTCTTGGAACATTTTCATTTTCCCTTTTCTATACAATAGGATTTTTACCGCTGTTTAATACGTTGAAACCACCGTAAGTGAACTTCACCAGTTCTCCCTCCTTCACCATTTGACGCAGCGTAGGTCTCACACCAGTTTTGATCCCTCAGTTTGGAAACGCTCCTATTTCCTTCTTGTGTAGAGAGAGTGAACTGTGGAATACATTGTAGCCGTTTCATGACTGTGTCGAATTGGACAGCTTTCCTTCCCTAGTGCAAGCTGAAACGGTTCATACGACAGTTTAGGATGTGGTTCGCGCTGTAGCAGGCTGAGCGCATCGGGTAACTCTTAGGCCTATGTTATACTTCGGCGACGCGTCGGCGACGCTGTGCTGCGCGAATTGCTACGCACTGCGTAGGAGCCCGCGTAACACTGTCGCCGACGTCGCCGGCAACAGCGTCGCCGAAGTATAACATAGGCCTTACGCGTTCCTGTCAGTGCTAGAAGTGGCCCTGCCTGCAGCGCCGCACCGCAACCGCACGCATCGTCGCAAGTGAATATCGTTGCTCGCAGCCCTTCCAGTGTCGAATCAGAGCTTTGTCGAAGAATATACGAGTACCGTAAATGGATAACGGCCATCAAACTCGTCCGCGATGAGCTCCGAAGCGGTTTGGCCATAGCGAAGCCAGACAGGACAGTTGGATCTAGAATTCATTTAAAGAACCCAACCTGACTTTCTTAGCCGAGCGTTGTCGCTGTAGCCTCGAATTGCTTAGATACGGCGAATTCTGCAAACGTCTCTGTCTGCAGAATCCCGTGAAACATACCAGGTTCTACGTACAATCCCGGCCGCTGGCGTGGACGGGATAATAGCATAGGCCTTAGGTTTAAGGTATACTCCCGTCCACCGCAGCGACATTGCACAACGACGGCGATGCCTCGCGACGCGCGGTCGAAACAAATGCAAAAATGGTGCACGACGCCAGCGACAGCCATAGCGCGGGATTATGTTCCTCTTCCGCCACACCCACTGCGCCCTCCGTCACTGCAGCGAAGGCGCGTCATTGACAGTTGCCCCGAGCGTCGCCGGCGCGACGCGAGAGTATACCATAGGCCTAAGCCCTATGGTTAGGCATATGTTATACGTTGGCGACAGTGCTGGGCGAGATAACGCAGTGCGTAGCAACTTGCGAAACACTGTCGACGACTGCGTCGCCGACGCTGTCGCCGAAGTATAACACATGTCTTCCCTCACGATCAGTCAACAGGTGCACTGTGATTGTCATCGCATCGCTCGTCGCTGGAAGTATAAACGGAGTTTTATCAACCGCATCAATTAGCCACTTATTTAATAATGCCTTAAAACACATTTGCTAACAATAGTACATGTAATTGTGTGTGCTGCAGACTAACGTAGGAATGTTGTCGACAGCCAAACCGGACAAGAAGAAAGGGAAAAGGAACATTCTTCAACCAACGCAAGAGGCATCTGGTCAGTACGTTTATCATGTTGTTGAATTACATGTTTGAATAGCACACGGTGCCATGGAAAATAACTGGGACGTTCCTAGACACTTCAACACACTTTCCCTAACGTGCACTTGCATTTTGACTTTCATAGAGCAAGATCTGACCACACATTTATGTGACTATCGCAGAGATGTCCGAGACATTCTTCCCGATATATGTGCATTATTTGCTGAATGGTAATCGAAAAGTAGAAAAGTGAATAAAAACACTTTTTCATCGTGTTTGAAAAGCAATACTGATCGTACTTACAAACGTGAGCATAAGTGGGTGGCTCTCTAAGCGTACGCTTAATGATACCATCTGTTCGTTTGACTTCGCCCCATTGTCTGACACGTATTTATCTATTGCACACTTTTTAACCGTTTTTCTTTTAAGATGAGTCTGGAGAAGATTTTGTGCCACCACAAAAACTCGAACGTACTCAAGAAGTGTCCGAGAAATCTTTTAGACCGGTTGTGAGAAGAAGTGGTGAGCGAGACAAGATAAATTTATATGAAACCATCTGTTCGGTGTTTTTACAAGTTTTGAGATTAGCCCGCAAGACTATTTTTATTTATCGAGGACAATTTAAAATTTGTACAACACAATAGTATACTTTGCACGCAAATGGTTGATGTCTTGGGGTTACTTCTTACTCAGGAAGTGCACTAGTATTCAGAAAAGAAAGGAGTCGGACAGCACCAAACACAGCGAATACGGCTGATTATAGAGAGGTTCTTGATACGCTTTGTGCATGTTGGCATTGAGCTGCGCAGTTTGAGGCTTGGAGTTGTCCTGCAGCAGGACAAGATTTCGAGGGTGCGACGAATCAGGGCTAAATGCAGGAGTCGAGGTGCTTGCAAAAGCGCTCGAAGTTGATCGTGTCTCCGGCCGAAAGCAAGTCCCAACGAATCGGTCCAGTGCGACAGGCCTTTGGCCTAGTTCTATTCTGGCATGGAGTTGAAGTTCTTGTGCAATGAACTAATCGATTTCTTCCCATGACATGTGTTGGAGAGTCTGTTCAGCAATGCTTGCCATTATGGTATGAGGCTGTTTGTAGAAGATGTGGATCAACAAAACACCCGGCAGCGCAGTGCACGTCTCAGGTAGCGAAGGCGACACCACTACATACGGGCAGCGCCCTTTCCGAATGTGCTTTCTCAATCGTATTTAAGTTTCAGTTATTAGCAGATCATTGAAAAGCACACGGTAATCAGTCAGTAATAATGACTAAGCAGTAGTTCATCTACCATCATTGCCTTGATTAATGTTTACAGTGCGCTTCCTAAACCTGGAAAATGAATTTTAAAGCTACTTACTTCGTGGGGATTGTGGACCGACGTCTTAGATGATTAAAGGAAGCAACGCATGCCACTTTTTCCCAAATCAGTTGCTGTAATAATTGCTTCTTAAGTTCTTCAAAACCCTCGGATGATAGGCGGAGGCGGTTTTGGCGATGGAGGTTATTGAGAGATTTATTTTCAGTGTACAGCAATAGCGGCAAAATGCCTCTATTGCCTGGAAACAAAACTCCACCACAGAAAAAGCGCAAAGGTATGTTCTAAAAATTTTCACTTTTCCCATTATCTCTATGCTTGTTGAGCAGATTAATTACAAAAAAAATAAACCACAACGATACTAGGTGATGTGCCAGATCGTATTTTTCATTTCATTTCATCCTATTTCCTAACTTACCTTTATTACACTGAACCCGTGGGTCCGCGGTCTGAGTAGGCGATAGGCTATGACTGCTGGGCTGTCGAAGTGAGAAGGAGTGAGACTAAATGTCCCGAGCCGGCCGCCGACCCGCCTTTGTATTAGGTTGTCCCATAAGTCTTCGCCGTTTTTTTTTCAACGATTCACTGCAGATTTCGTCGGCGGTCTCTTGCATAGCGCTGCATAGGTTTCGAGAGAGAATGATTCGCTCTATCAGAACATGTATTGCATTTCTTTCTTCATCATGAATTTTGTCAATTTTTAGGTCGTTGAAGTGAAAAGTGGAAAAGTGAAAAAGTAGCCATTTGCGCACTTGTTCTCTCCGCTTAAGTTTGTAAAGTTTTGCGTAGTTTTTTACAGCGTTTGGAAGTCAATGTTCTGCGCTACAAGAATATGCGTTGGTCCTATTTTCTTCCTTGCCCTTTATTGATTTTTAGGCCATCAAATTGGGAATTCCGACTTTCCCGTCCGAATTTTTACCAAAACTCCGGTTCTGTGGTTGGACTTTTTTGCTTGGTATCATATGTTGTTTGGAAGAGGATGTCTTGCTCAGTAAGAATTTGTGTCGTGTTTATTGGCTCACGCTGATTTCTGTCGAATATCAACAACTGAAGAAGGAGAAGGAGTCGTTGGTGAAGACGATTTTTCTCTTTTTGGCATTTTGTTGATATTCAATAGAAATCAATAAACGCGACACATATTCTTATAGAGCAAGACACTTTCGAATGACATATAACTCCAACCCAAAAAGTCTAACAACAGAGCAGGAGCTGTCGGCAAAAATAACCATCCTCCTTCGGACGTCCCAATTTAATGACCTAAAAATCAATAAAGGACAAATGAGCAAATAACACTAACGCAAATTCTTGTAGCGCAGAACATTGTCTTCCAAATGCTGTAAAAAACTGCTCAAAAATTTACAAACTTAAGCGGAGAGAACAAGTGCGCAAATGGCTACTTTTTCACTTTTCACTTTTCACTTCAACGGCCTAAAAATTGACAAAATTCATGATGAAAAAAGAAATGCAATACATGCTCTGATAGAGCAAATCATTCTATTTCGAAAGCTATGCAGCGCTATGCAAGAGACCTACGGCGAAATCTGCAGTGAATAGTTGAAAAAAAAACGGCGAAGACTTAGGAGACAACCTAATAGTTGCTCTGGGCGGAATCGCCGCACTGGCTCAGTAGATGATAGGATCACGGCACTCTGCTTTACCTTCCTACACGTGCCTATAAATGCGGTTGTTTATTTATTTATTTATTCATTTGTATATGGATGACCATTCATTTGTACATGGATGACGAGTAAGAACAAAAACATTGAAGAAAAAACAAAGCATCAATTACAAAACAATTAAAGGCATAGTAAGTAATGATAGGACGTTACCACTACAAACAAACACAGAAATCCATAAACGTAAGGAGTGAATAATTATCAGATTATTTTATTGATGCGTCTTTATTTTATTTTTGATGGAGTCAATTGTTATTTTTTAGTAGATAGTTGTGGCTGCATAAATAGTAGTACTTGATTTCATTAAACTGGTTTATTTTATTTATTGCTTTAGTCAATTAGTGACATCACAGGCTTATTCAAATTTTGTATATACTTCCTTGAGAATAACTCATTGAAGAATACTAATCACATTGCAGATCACAGCAAGGATAGTCCTCTAAGGGGAGCAGGTAGAAGTCCATCATGGAAAAAGCGTAAGGGTACGTTTAGAATCTCGGACCAAGTGCGACACAGTTCAGTTGAATTCGATACTACTATTTAATTTCTTAAATGCAGTCAGACAGTACAATGAACGTATTGCGCTGAACATCAGATGTCTAGAGATTTCAAAAAAAAAACGAAAATGTCTGCTTACACTTTGAAAGCATGCAGTGCCGCTTGAGTAATTTGGGTATATCTGCAGGTTGGCCAATTTGTAATCGTGCTTGTTCTTTTCTCTTTGCACCTGAAAGAGAGGAATGAATCCAAAATTCTATTATCAAAGAATTGGACCAGGATGCTTTCTAATATGAGGTTTATTTCATGACAGCGGTAAAAAATACTGTTACTGCTGAAAGTACTGTTTTCTATCAGCACTCCTATCGCAACCATTATCAAGTTATAGGTTCCGGGGCCTACCTTGAAGCAGAGAGTTCCCTTCCTTTGTCCTAACATACATGTGTATTATATCTTTACCAGTCGAACCAGTCGTACGTCGGCCTAGCGGCCGCCCACGACTGGTTGGGGGCTTCGCCCCTAAACCCCGAGAATAGGACGCCATGGCCGCTAAGGGTTTCCTATTCCTACCTAGGCCTTCTGACCTTTATGTTAATCGAGATGGATCGATTGATCCGACGTCAGATTCGTGTTCAGCGACCTCCATTACCCCCGGGCCGAAGTTTCGCGCCACTTGAGCGCCATCCACAAAAAATCGATAATATCGATCGATATCGATTGTTCGACTTCAGATTCGTGTTCAGCGACCTCCATTACCCCCGTGCCGAAGTTTCGCGCCGCTTGAGCGCCATCCACAAAAAATCGATAATATCGATCGATATTGATTGGTCGACTTCAGATTCTTGTTCAGCGATCTCGATTACCCCCAGCCCCCAGGGCCGAAGTTTCGCGCCACTTGAGCACCATCTTCAAAAAATCGATAATATCGATCGATATCGATTGTTCGACTTCAGATTCGTGTTCAGCGACCTCGATTACCACCAGAGCCGAAGTTTCGCGCCACTTGAGCGCCATCCTCAAAAAATCGATAATATCGATCGATATTGATTGGTCGACTTCAGATTCTTGTTCAGCGATCTCGATTACCCCCAGCCCCCAGGGCCGAAGTTTCGCGCCACTTGAGCGCCATCCTCAAAAAATCTATAATATCGATCGATATTGATTGGTCGACTTCAGATTCTTGTTCAGCGATCTCGATTACCCCCAGACCCCAGGGCCGAAGTTTCGTGCCGCCGACGTGTTCGGCACGTCTGCGGCTCGCCATGCACCGTTGCCGACGTGTTCGGCACGTCTGCGGCTCGCCATGCGCGGTCGCCGACGTGTTCGGCACGTCTACGGCTCGCCATGCACGGTAGCCGAGGTGTCCGGCTGCCGCGCCCCAAGTCAGGTGTGACGGCGTGTGCCAGCCGGGTTTTCTTTCAGCTTAACAATGGGCGGTTGTGACAACCGCCCATTGTTAAGCTGAAAGAAAACCCGGCTGGCACACGCCGCACTGTCCTAAGCATATCTTGGCTTCATTCCCCCCCCCCCCGTGACTGACAACGTGACCGACGGATTACCGAATCATATATAGTAATTATGGATGAACATGGAGATACCGTGCCGGAGAAGGAGAACGGAAGCGGGCTGACGAGGCAGGCCGAGCCGCTCTGCGCGAGCCGAGATCGAGACTAACAAAGCCAGGCGTGGCTTCGCCTCTGTAGCAGCTGTCTGTGACCCTACAACACTCAGGGGCACGAAAATAATTTTAAAAAATGTCTTATAAAATCATGGAACCCACAGAGATATCCAAATTTGTGAGCAACGCTGCGCATGCCACATTACTTTTTCCACATGTGCATGATGTTATTTATTTTTAGTTCGAAATTTCATACCTTGTACCAAATATTTTAGAAGATCTTGAACCATTGCCTGTAGAAAAAACGGTCGCCTCTTGTGAGGAAGTCGATGTGAGCATGCCAGGAGACGGTAAAAAGGACAAGAAAAGCTCCGATAGTAGTATAGGTATGGATTTCAATTTTTGTTCAAATATGACTGCCAAATGTCGATGATAAAAAGCTGGTGGAGCTTTAAAGGTCATCGATTCACCTAATTTCCTTTTTAGGAATTAATCATTTGATCCTTGATCAGGGTAAACGGTTCCTCTTTCACTTAGGGGGCACGTGGGTATGAGCTTAAGTTCTCGGTGAAGAAGTCCGATCAGCATGTTTGGACATGCTGGTGTTACTTTAACATCCAGAATTCAGACCAACTTTTTGACTCTCCTCTTGGAGGAGGTATTGGGTTGTTCAGAAAGTAATTACGATTTTTGAGCGTTTCACGAAAAAATTTATTTCCTCATAATGAAGCAGAATCAATCAATAATACGTTCGTTTTGTTCAGATGCCTTTTGCTATTTTTCTGGTTATTTCATAGTACTTCTCTCATAGTACTTCTGATCCTTCTCGGCTAGAAACTGGCCCACATAAGAATTGATGTCTTAATCCTCGGTGAAAGTTTTCCCATTCAGATAGTTCTATAACTACCCAAATAAGCGGTATTCCGATGGCGTGAGGTCAGGGCTATATGGTGATGCAGCATGAATTTTCAGTCGTACTCCAGTAATTTTTGCCGAGTTGCCAAAGACGTATGAGGCGTAGCACTGTTCTGGTGGAACAGTACTCCTCTGCGATTCGCCAATTCTGTTCGCTTTTCCTTTATTGCTTCATCTAATTCCATTACTTGTCGACAGTAGAGGTCCGAATTAACATTCTGGTTCCTTGGAAGCACTTTGAAATATATCACACTTTTTTAGTTCCACCAAGTTGGCAGCCTAACCTTCTTTTGATGAAGACAAGCTTTGTGCATCGTTTGAGCAGTTCATCCGGTTTTGATCATGATCGTTTAAGACTGACATTGTTATACACAATCGATTTTTCATCACCAGTTACTATTCGCTTCAAAAATGGATCGTCTGTATTGCGTTTGAAGTGCAAATCGCAGACTTTGATTCGCTGCGTCAAGTGGATTTCCTTCAATTCACGAGGCACCCAAAGATCCAGCTTTTATACCAGTCCAAGTTTTTTTTTGTTCCAATACATGGGTTGGCCTTGTGAGCAAGTACTACGGTTGCATGACGATGAGCTTCGATCAATGTCATCAAATGATCTTCATAAGTGCTTACTGGGTGGCTGGGACGTCGCTCATCTTAAGCGAAAAATTGCCAAAACGAAATTTCGCGAAACACTTTTCGCACGACTTCTGTGAAATGGCATCGACACCATATGTTTTACATATATCCTAGAAGGCATCAGTAGCTCGTTTGGCACTACGGAAGTAGAAAAGCCAGATATGTCGAAAATCTCCCTTCTGAGATTCCATGTTTAAATTTATTGTGAGAACACAAATAAAGATAAAAGTAATCCAATTACGGTACAGCAATACAAACAAAACAAGTACAAAATATATTTCGTAAAATCGTTGGTTCCCTGAGCTTCATTGTTGTAACTTCGGTTGTGTAGTTGTGAAGCTCGATTTAGTCAATGCTTTATTGAAGACGTTTCGGGCTTTAAGCTCTTCTTCAGGTCTAAAAACAACAGTGTTGCACATTATATACAACACCAGACGTTCAACGGCCTGCCGGCCGCCAAACGCCGGAATACGGGGCTTCGCCCAAACCCGGAGAATAGAACACTCCGAACGTATTCTTCTCCTCTTTAGACCTTCTCTCATTCATTACAGTAAAAAGCTGGTTTTGCTATATAGAATGGTATAGCGGAATAGCGCAAAACAGGTCCATCACCTTCAATGGACCACCCTTAACTGCTCCCTTATCACTGGTTCCCCTTTATTGTCAGCCCTTATCCGGTTCACCCTCCACTGGACCTCCCCTTACTGGTCCCTCTTTGCTGGTCATCCTATCCTTCACCGATCCCCATCACTGGTCCCACCCTCACTCGTCCTCCTTTTATTCATCAACCCTTTTCCGGTCCCCCTTCACTGGACCCCTTCCCCCCATTCACCGGTCCCCATTACTGGTACCTTCCTCACCGGTCCCCCTTCACCTGGTTCCCTCTTTCACTGGTTAACCTTCTATCGGTCCCCCCTTCACTGGACCCCTCCCCTCCTTCACCGGTCCCCCTTACTGGAACCCCATCCTTCACCGGTCCCCCATTACTGGTCCCACCTTCACTGGTAACACGTCGTCTAAATCCGGAACCCTCGTGCGACATCGGTGACACCTCTTCTGAACCCGGACGTCTGTTGAACAACGTCGGTGACATGTGTTGTATTCTCAACCTGAACGTGTTTTGCGTGACATCGGTGACACGTCGTCTGAATCTGGAAGGCCTTTCGCGACATCGGTGACACTTCTTCTGAATCCAGGCACCTGATGAACGACGTCGGTGACATGTCTTCTCAAGTCGGGCCTGCTTTGCGCGACATCAGTCACACGTCGTCTGAATCCAAACACCCTTTGCGGGACATCGGTGACACCTCTTCTCAACCTTAACGTTCTTTGCGCGACATTGGTGACATGTCTGAACATGGACGCCTGTCGACAACTACAACAGTTGGCAACTAGTGACAACTACAACCCCTTCTCCCCCCCCCCCCCCCTCCCTATACTTCCTCACAACACCCTCCTTCAGCACTTCTGTGCAAACAAACACACCCACAAACACACGCACTCACCCACAGACAAATGACCGTCCTCGCTTATATATAGTAGGATAGGATCATACAGACAACTCACAGACCTGGGAACTGTGGGGTAGGAGGATGGGAGGAGGGGGGGGGGGGGGGGGCAAGGCGTTCTGTTGCGCTGTTTGGCCGTCAATGAAGAGCAGTGTTCTTTCTGGTGCTTATATACATTGCGAATAGTGACCGCTCTCTCACATCTCCATGTCGCCATTATTGTCAGCCGGCCACTCCGCGTGCCCTTATAGGGTGGTAAGCCTCATTGTGCACCTCATTTCCTCCCTCCTATTGATTGGTGGTTCCCAGTGCTTTATCTCAAGCGTTTCCTTGATCTTCCTCTCCACCGGATCTGTGGGATTCCTGTGAAGAATCGAGACTCGCAGTTGCGGAATCGGATCACGTGTGTGCTTTGAGGTGCGGTGCTTAGAGAGTGGATTGTCTCGGTGCTAAAAAGTGGTCTGTGCCTCCTGCGATGAATTTTACATCAGCGAAACAGGAAGAGTACTTGGAAAGAGAATGGATGAGCATTTAAGAGCTCTGCGTAGCCCTCAAAGCTACCCAGCCATTCTCTAAGCACCGCACCTCAAAGCGCACACGTGATCCGATTCCGCAACTGTGAGTCTCGATTCTTCACAGGAATCTCACAGATCCGGTGGAGAGGAAGATCAAGGAAGCGCTTGAGATAAAGCACTGGGAACCACCAATCAATAGGAGGGAGGAAATGAAGTGCGCAATGAGGCTTATCACTCTATAAGGGCACGCGGAGTGATCGGCTGACAATAATGGCGACATGGAGATGTGAGATAGCGGTCACTATTCGCCAATGCATATAAGCACCAGAAAGAACACTGCTCTTCATTGACGGCCGAATGTATGATGTTGTATATAATCTGCAACACTGTTGTTTTTAGACCTGAAGAAGAGCTTAAAGCCCGAAACGTCGTCAATGAAGCATTGACTAAATCGAGCTTCACAACTACACAACCGAAGTTACAAAATATATATCAGATAATATCAGATGGTAAAAAAAACTTTTAAAAAAGCGTTCAAAAATTTGCTCGCAAAAATCGAAATTACTTTCTGAGCAACCCAATACTTTCAGTCCTATATTTTGTCCCTCCGGCTATTTCCTGGATCGTGCATAAATGGGAGTACTCTGGTACATTATGCCGTTGTTAAAAATTTAAAATTGAAGGAAGTATAGAGTTCATAGCTAAAAAAAGCTTCTTGTAATAGGGTTAATTCACCTGCCTTGATGAGGCAAAAACTCTTGAAGAGGTGTATTAAATCTGCGTGTTTCGGCTTCCCGATGCTTTCTAGTTCAGAATAGCGTTAACCAGTTTCTGCTCGGGGTGCGCCACGAATTCGCCACGTTTGGAATATCGTGCAGGCAAGGCGTATTGAGCCTGTGCAATTAAATGCGATGGCCAGACGATGCATGAGTCAGTGGTTTATTATACCCGGATAGTCAGTAATTTATTCTTCTTATGCTACTAAATTACGGACACTGGAGAGAATGAAGCCTCGGATAGCCTAGGTGGGACTCGAACCATGGACCTCAATTCGTGGTGCACGCGGATTGTGGCATTAGGCGTTTCCTCCAGAGTATAATGCATTTCATTTTATAGATGTCAAAGACGGCAAAGCTCAAACATTTCTTTGAACCTCTGACCGCGCATCTTCACTCTTATTGAAAATTACCTTCATGCTATCCTATTTTCAATTAGAAACAACAATCGCTATAAGTATTCCGCGTGCACCACGGGCTGATTGGAGGTCCAGGTCACACTCAAGCAAGCCAAACCTTGCACCACTTCATGGTCAGTGAATTAAAGCCAAAGTAAGTTGAGGGGATAAAACACTGGTCTATCCACTGTTATTATGTAAGCAAAAACTCATTGGATTCGCGATGGCCTGTAGAAGAAGAGTTTTAGAATCCGTCACTTTGAACCGAGTTATTGAAAAGCGGCGCTTTCTCGCCTAAAACGGCCCTAGAGAGCGGTTTTGCGGCGAATGGACAAAAGCAAGGGATGTATCGTACACCTGCACAGTCTCCCTAGTCCATCATTTCTTATGTTTGTTGGAAATATATTTATTTATTTATTTATTTATTTATTTATTTATTTATTTATTTATTTATTTATTTCATACACTAGCAAAGTGTG